>OY744516.1:3292500-3320000 GCA_963556195.1 Sepiola atlantica | reverse complement strand
CACGTGTGCCATTTATTCCTATTTACCAACTTGTGTCATTATTACTGATGCTATTTTTGTACATAAATTCAGTGAGAATAGCTATTTTAGAGATAGTTTAGCAGTCATACGTTTTCAAATTCTCCATAAATTGAATATTGATTTAATTAATTTCAAAGAGATATAAGCATTAGGTTTAAAGAATTTAAAACCAAAAACTGTAATGAATCATTCCTTATTTATACCCGGTGATCAGACAACGGCCAGGATCAGGGAGACACCAACAAAATAAAAAAAGCTGGCCCCGGGCCTTTTAATACTTAACTGTGAACTCTCTAAGAGGCGTCGTCATATAGATGTTTAGTAAATAGGTAATAAAGAAATTTGAACATTTTAAAAAGTTTGATAAAAGAATAGACGTTAAGTGAACTCTAGAATATTTACTTTGTTTACCATAACTTACCAATAAAATTAAATTAAATTAAACTCGGAGAGTCAATGCTAAATTTGAGAATGGGATTCCTACCCTTACCTTCTGTTGTGAATAAACAATCTTCCAATGAATGCATTGTGTCTGTTTCATTTTATATTCTAAGACAAAATAAGAGAATTCGAGGAATCGTCCCAACACTAGTATATATATATATATATATATATATATATATATATATATATATATATATATATATATATATATATATTAAAGAAGGATATATGGAGAAAAAAAATTGCATAAAATTTACGGACCAAGTGAGGTATTTTTTAACCCTCTGCCTTTTACTTGAAACCCTGTAAAAACTTTTTTAAAACTTTCTCCAAATCTACAAACTTTTCTCCAAATCTACAAACTTTTGCTATTTTGCTATCTGCACCATAGCGTCCACTTTTGTCTTCGGCAATGGCTACTCAATACTGCTACCATTCTCCCGGTCGGCCATTTATTTCTTTATCACCAACTTTTCTGTTATTTCGTCTTCAATTTTCAAAGTGAAATGGAACAGGTAATATTTATTTATCATGAATACCACATTACCGAATGTTACTCTCTGACGAGAAGAGTTTTATCTTTGAAAAAGCATAATTTAAGGATTACTGTAACTCCTTGCATCTGAACTTTCGATGTAATAAAATTTGTATCAATTTGATGTAATTTTATGTAATTTTATGCAATTCTTAATCTTCATCTTTCCTTCTGAAAACTGATTGCTCTACTCAACGTATTGAGCTTTACTTTATCACGATAGATCACTTTACGATACTTCACTTATCGTTAATTCTATTATATATATATATATATATATATATATATATGTGTGTATATATATGGGTATATATATGTATATATATGTATATATATATGTATATATATACATGTGTGTATGTGTGTGTAAAACTCAATGTCTGTGTGTGTTTGTGTGTGCCCTATAGAAAGAAAAGTTAGATAATCTACATCAAATCTTAATGTAAAATTAATTAGTGAAGATAATGAATGCACACTTACCTGTCTATGAACCAGATTTTGTAAGGGGGCGAGTTTTTCAGTCATAATTGGGAAAGATAACACTACTTTCAATGTATTCTTTCCGCTCGGCATTTTATTTCAAAATTATCTAATGTTTCATAAGTTTCTCTTCGAACTAGGGCAGGGGGGGGGCAAGGAACTCGGAAAAAGTTGGTTGTAGTAGTGCTCTGGAGGCATCGTTGATTTTATTTTGGTGGATTCAGTAGTACTCAAAACGGGAGCAAAAAATGTAAAATTACAGTATTACATGTAGGACGTAGATAACTTTTGGATTATTATATACCCTATGTATATAATAATCCAAAAGTTATAAACGTCCTAGATAAAGAACTTCTGTGTTTTTTGGTTACTCGGTGTTACCGGGGAGCCATGATTGTGATACTACAATATAATATTTGATAAGTAGTATAGGTTAATCGAAAGTGCTCAATATCCTAGATAGAGTCGGTGTTTGTACTCAGTATTACCCAGGAGCCATAAATATCCTAAATAAAGCAATTCTACATAGAACAGGTGTGTGTAAACGATGTGTTACCTGAAAGAAAAATGTTCACTGTATTTTGTTATACTATATTATAACATAAAACTCTGCGTTGTTTGGGAGTCAGTGCTCAATAGTCTAGATATAGCAGGTGTGTTTACATTTTCTATGTAGTATATGCTTGATGGTGAATGGGAAGACGAAAAACTTTTCTTTTGTTTAACACAGTTCACCCCAAACAAGGCAGGCCGCCACTGTAGACGTAAGGGGCTACTGAGAAAAAAAGGGAGAAGGTTGGGGGGTCAACCTAAATTGGGATCTGCGCAGCGAGATGTCTGTTTACATTAGTTTTAAATTTCTGCATGTCAGTACTGTCGGGGAAACAGGGGGAAAGGAGGGAGTTCCGGAGGCCAGCAGCACGAGGAAAGAAGTTATTTGAGTAGAAAGCTTTCCGGCATCTGGGGACCTCCACAGTGAATGGGTGGGATTTAGTTTATTGTCGAGTTAGTCTAGTGAATTTACGTCGAGGAGGCACCAGAGTAACCAATTCATCGGAGCATACTCCATTGAAGTATTTGTAAAACAAGCACAAGGATGCTACATTGCGGCGATGGGACAGGGACTGGAGTTGGTTGACAGTGAGGGACCTATTAGGTTGACGACTCTTTTTTGGACCTTGTCAAGGAGAGAGAGACTAGTAGATGATGCACCAGCCCAGATGTGGCAACAATACTCCATGCATGGGCGGATGGTGGCTTTGTAGAGATACAGGATAACGTCAGGTGTGAGGAGTTTACTAGCACGGTAGAGGGAGCCCACCTTTGCGACAGCCTTGGCAATGTCTTCAATGTATTTGTTCCAATTCATGTTACCTGGGAATGATAGGCTGAGGAGTTTGAATGATGAACTCTCAAGTAGGGTGTTATTTGTTATGATAATCGGTGGTTGAAGAGGTTTCTTGTAGTTATTGAAGGAAAGGATCTTTGTCTTTGCGGCATTAAAAGTTACCAACCATTTATGACCCCAATCCACTACAGCCTAGAGGTCATTTTCTAAGGATTCAGCCATTGCCTCGGATATGATCGCATCTGTTTTGCTAACATTGTAAGAGTAAAGCGTGGTGTCGTCAGTAAATAAACCAATCTCAGACTCTATGTCATCAGGAAGATCGTTTATATAGATCAGGAACAATAAAGGCCCAAGGATAGATCCCTGGGGTACACCAGCATTTATGTCATGTTGCTTAGATGAACGGCCATCGAGGACAACCTGGATTTTTCTTTTGTCTAGGAAGGATCTTATTATATTAAGTAATTGCCCAGTAATACTGTATGAGCGTATTTTCAAGAAAAAGCAATTGATGCCATACCTTGTCAAAGGCCTTGAATATATCAAGCGCTACGGCCCTAGCTTCTCCTGCCTTGTCGACTGTATGATACATGCGTTCACAGATGACCGTTAGGATATCTGCAGTAGATTGTGCTTGTCTAAATCCATACTGGCGGTCAGAAAAAAGTTTAGCATTAAATAAGTGCCGTGCTATCGCTAAATTGATTAAGCATTACAAGAGTTTAGCAAAGATCGGCAGTAGACTGATTCGGCGGTAGTTCTGAGGATCGGTTCTATTCCCAGAATGCTTGTAGACTGGTACCACAGAGGCAATTTTCCTGCTATCGGGGAAGCAATATTCAGCTAGGCATTTATTGTACAGTTTGGAGAGGACAGGGGCCAGTTCAGCAGAGCATTTCTTTATTACTATTACAGGTATAAGATCAAGCCCACAAACTTTGGAGGTGTCAAGGTTTTTTATGATGTCTCTGACCTGGGATGGGGTGATGACCAGGTTATCAAGCGTGGCTTCGGTCCGCAATGGGAATTTGGGGAGAGGGGTTGAGTCCAAGGTGGAGTTAGAAGCGAAACGCCGGGCAAGTAGTTCAGCCTCATCAGTGGCCGTGCAAACGACATCATTGTGGTTTGAAAGTGGGGAATCGTAGATTGACCATTGTTCACTACACTATTGTAGATGCTCCAGAAATTACGAGTACCGAGTTTCTGTGACTGAATGCGCTTTTTTGTTAACTCATTATACCTTCTCTTTGCTTCGCCCATCACGGTCTTAGAATTATTTCTTGACTCTATAAGTGTGTGTCTATTTACGGAATGCTTGCAGCATCTCAGCAATGGCAGCTGCACATTATGCGGTAAACCATTGTGGAGAGTGGAGTTTGCTAAAAAATTTTCGCTTCAATGCCTGCTTTGGTCAGTAGGAAGTGAGAAGGTTTCCCTCCATGGGGCGTCGCGGATGTGATCTCTGATTGACTCAAAATCAGTCTGCTGTTATTTTGAGCAACGGTTCATCAGCTTTTGGACGACTTTTTAGGGTGATATGTATCATGAGCACAATGTGATCAGCATTCCCGAGTGGGCTATGAGCTTTCGTTACACAAGCCTCAGGCATTGAGGTCAAAAAAAGGTCGAGAATGGAGGCTTGTTTGTCTACTCGATTGGGGATGCGGGTCGGAAAATCGACAGTCTGAGAAAGGAGGTGAGCTAAGGAGAAATTATACGTAGAGTTGCCGGCTGCGTCAGTAAGGCTGGAGAATCCCAACCAGTCAATATCCCACAATACATGTATCGGGGCATTCGACTCAATTGAGAGTGCTCTATCTATGCTTTCAGAGACAGAGTTTAGCAGGGTACCGTCCTGGGTCGACGGGGAACGGTATATGAAATATAAGTAACTAACGCTGTGATATAGAGTCAATCTAAAGCACATGTAGGCTTCGTCATCTGATTCTAACCTATGTTCTCTAGTCAGGGGGAGGGTGTTCCGAACATAAACTCCTAGACCGTGTATATGTTTGTCAGTCTTTACGGAGAGGTAGTTAGTCATGTTAAAGTAGTGAGAGGAGATTGAGGATTGAAGGTTAGTTTCACTTGGAGCTAGGATATCCGGTGAGTTTGTCAGGAGAAAGGTTTCTACGTCGTTGATGTAGGTTCTAAGTCCCCGGATATTTGTGAATGCAAGCCTCAAGGATGGAGGCGAAAGTGTTTTTTTGTTGGACGTCTGGTTTAGGTTTGATTTTCTTTTTCTTTGTAATGACATGTTTGTTTTGTTATAGAGTGGGTTGGGCAAGGTGGATCCTTGTTTGGTGCCAATAAGCTCACACAACCCCAGGAATACACTAAAATAAATATAGGTAATGTTATACTATTAAGGAGGAGGGAGAAGATAAAAAACTCGGTGTTGCCCGGGATAAATAAAACTATTATTGATTTCATTACTATTTTGTTGCCTAGAAGTAATAACTCAAAAAACTGAAAGCTAAGCTGAATGACTTACATTCATATTATTACTAATACATTAAAACAAAAAAGTTATAAATATAATGTACATGTTTATATATCTTTATAAGTCGTGAAAACACAAACCAGCACTGTGTCCATAATAATAATGTTTATATATATATATATATATATATATATATATATATATATAAAACATTATTATTATGGGCATTATATATATATATATATATATATATATATATATATATATATATATATATATATATATATATGAGAGAGAGAGTACACTTGCTTGCTGAGTCTTATGTGTCTTCTATAACTGGGGTCGAATCTTATGACCGTTTGAAATTATTATCTCCTACACTGATGATAGCAAAAGCTTGACAAGCCCTTAAAGAAATTGAAGTTGATCCCTGTTCTGGAAGTCAAACATAGACTGACACGTAGCTATATGCCATGTATCGACAACACGTTCGATAAGTCTACTGTGTGTGCCCACTCGGTTTCGGCATATAGAACCATTCATTTTTTGTACATGGTAATTTCTCGTGACCGTGTGGTTAAAACGCTTGCTTGCGGAGTCTAGGGTAATTCTATAACGTGATTCGAATCTTGTGACTGTTTGAAATTATCATCTCCTAAACTGATGATTGCTACAGTTCAAAATGCCGACATATGTAAGTAAAAATAATTAAACTAAATATTAAATTATTTCTACTAACATATGCCGGCTTTTGAACTTCAATAAATTATGTTTATGGATGCCAGAAGACAGAAGACAGCTTAGGAGCAAACAAGTCCCGCAGAGAATAGAAATTAATAAGTTTTAAAGTCATGTTATGTATATAAATGTGGTGTTCAAAATATGTGTGTATAATATTGGATAAATATAAAACAATAACACACATGTATATATATATATATATATATATATATATATATATATATATATATATAAATAATAACTTAATACACTGTCGTCTAGACGGTGGAGTTCAATATATCTTAAATATTTTTTCATTTGTTTAACAGATTACGATACTGGTAACCTGCCCGAATCTATTCTTTTTTTGGAAGGGGTTTGCATGAGATAATGTTGAGTCCAACTATACGGGAGCGCACACACATGCACGCACACACATACAAACATATATATATATATATATATATATATATATGTATATATTTATATATATATATTTATATGTATATATATTTATATATATATATATATATATATATATATATATATTAAGAGATGTGATAACATCATTGACACGCTGGTTGATGGCGTACACTGTTATAGTGTTTATGTTATTTTATACACACACATACATAGACAAACACATATAAATATATATATATATATATATATAACATATGAAACTAAAAGTATACTTTTAGTGGATAGAACCTATAGTGAAATGGTTTAAGCTCAATATACGAGATAGAGCAATTATAAATTTGACTTCGGACATTTACAGGGCCGATGCACGTTTTGTTTCTAGGGAGAGATCGGGGCAATACAACAACACCATTAGAAATCTACACAACTTCTTTAAAAACTTCGGAGTAACCATCACTATAGAACCTGAGAAAAGAATATCTTACTTACTTGACCTAAGATTAGACTTTGACTCCGAATCCTTTAACCCCTACCACAGCCCAGATTTTACCCTATTCTAAGTGCATAAGCTATCTAACCACCCAAAACCCAATAGTCCCTTCAGTCTCTAATAGAAATTCAAAGTAATCTTCTAATAAATCTGTCTTTGAACAAAATTCCACTTTCTACAATAACGCACTACTTAATTCGGGATACACTGATAAATTAAATACGAAAATAATCCCTTCATCCAGAAAAACAAACATTTAAATGTAATTACACAAAAATGGCAATACAGAATAAAGAGAGGACTTATACTACACTACCCAAGAAAACCAAAACATATATAAACAGACCCACACAAACTATCAATATTGACAAACTAGCTAACGCTCAAGAACATAGTACAAATAAAAGAATTAGAAAAAATAATATTTGGTTTAATCCACCCTATAATTGCAATGTGAAAACAAATATTGCTAAGGAATTCTTCAAAATTTTAGATAACTCATCTAAGCACCCGCATAAATACAGCACTATTTTGAATAAAAAACTCTATTAAAATTACCTATTCAATACAGCACAAACCATCATCACATCTAATAACAAAAAACTTAAATCTGCCCAGCAACCAGCACCTACTATGCACCCTACTAATAATTGTAACTGCCAGAAATGTAGAGAATGCTCGTTAAATGGAAATTGCATACAAAGTAACGTCATATATGCTTGTACTGTTAAGCAATTCCCCAAAACACCATTATGCAAACAGACACCAACATACAAATTTTCCCTATAGCTCTCAAAATCCCCAACTCCCTGTACCAAACGACACCCTTAATAACACCTCTCACACTAATTAACACCATCGCTAACTAACAATAACCTTGGTCTCGCCCTTCAAATTATCTCATCTTCTCAACCTAACAATTCCAACTTAATTTTGGCCCAGAACTTGAACATACAAACCCAAAAATTCCCGATACTATATATAACACAAATACTATAACAACAACTCCATACAAAATACACACTTACATTGGGGCAAGTGCTTTCCCCATCAAGACACGAATCTCAAACCATATCTACTCTTTCAAACACAATAATAGCAATGCCACTAGCACCTCTCTATCCAATCTAATAAAAAGCCCTAACAGTAAAAACACTCCCTACTCCCTACATTGGGCAATATTAAAAAGGTATAATTCCTACACCCGATATCCGCTTTCTGCTAACTATGTACACTAGAAACATTTATGATAGCTACAGCAGCTAAAAACAAACATATTATTAGCTCTAAAAATGAACTTATCTAAAATTACAAGCACAAGCGAAAATTTAAATACATACATTTCATTACTCCATCGGACACCCCTCCTTCCAGCCAACAGCCCTATCTCTAACATTAGACTAATTCTTAAATTCTATAATTTGTTAACTTTTTAATTCTTAACTTTTCCAACCTTACCCAATAGCATAACGTATCCTCCCCTGTACACCTAATAACTATATTAACCCATATCACTTAATGTAAACTGAGAACTAATATTATTCTCCTCCACCCACTAATCTTTAATCGCTTTTACTTCAACATTATAATTTCTATTCCCCTTTTTTTACAAAATTCAACCCAATCCTCTCCCATAATCCTTGTACTAGAAATCAATTGTTGCAAGCAGACTAACGCTGTTCCCAATCCTAACTTCAATTATACATTAAAGTTTCTTATTTAGTCATGCATTTAATATTTAACTAACTCGGAATTTTTAAAAGTATTTATACATCTAACTCTGAAACACTAGTTTTTGTCCGAATTATTACATATTAAACACATAACACGTAAATTCCAGATTCCCATTCACTTGAACCCTAATTTCCTAATTTAAACCCTTTTTAAACTTTGGAAATTATATATAAGTTCGTTCAAAAATCCGTTCAAATTACGCCCCCCCCCCTTTCAGAAATATTTACTCACTGATTTAAATTTCACTTCTGTTTTTAGCTTATGATAGCCCCACCCCAACTCGCACTGGCTTTATTGCTTACTAGCAATAAGCAGTAACCAAACAATCCCTTCCCCTTCTCTTTTCCCAGCATCAGCCATAGTTCAGTTAACTAACCCATCACACACTTTTTTTATGTTTTATCTTTATCCCTTCCCCCACTTCCTCTTTTGGCTTCATTTTCAACCAAAAGCTGTCGTTTTTCTTGGACTTGATCGAAGTCTCTTCTTAAATTCCCGACTGCCTGCGTTTTTTAAAACAGTTCAACTTCAACTTCTGAAAAACTACTCTCATTCTCAGTCCACGGAAGTATTTTAAAATGTCCCGAATTCTCAAAATTACTTCCGAATAACTGCGTTCCATCTACAATTGAACTAAACATTTTTTTCTTGAATTTACTGCATTCTTGAACTTTTTCAATACTGCCCTCACGAAAACCCTTCTTTTCCATCTTTAAATCTCCTTTCACTGGACACCTTATCAACGGACATTTACCAACTGGACAGATCCCAAATCTTTTTAAACGCACATTCTCACTCTCCATTACTTAATATTTTCTTCACTTTTGAATTTTGGCTTTTCCACTGCCAACTTATCTATCTATGTAATTCCTCTGATGATAAAATGTTAATCTTTGAAAAGCCTTGGCTTAAGGAAATATTAATAAACATAGTTTTACCGAGTACACCTTGCATTAAACAATCGAAGTTGAAATAAATTTGTGATTCGTGCATGTTTATCCCTCTTCTTTCATATATCTTTATATATATATATATATATATATATATATATATATATATATATATATATATATATATATATATATATATATTCGCTCCCGTATAGGTAGAGCACTCTAGTAGAAAAGAATGACGGTTTCAACTTAGCGTAATGCAATATTCTTCTGTAAAAATGTTAGACTTCAAAGGTTACCAGTATCGTAATGTGTTAAAAAAATGACAACATATTTAAGCGATATAATTTCGATATTCGGTTTAATCTATAAAGTGATGATAATCATCAAAAGGTATCTTTATTAATATAGTTATAATTGGCCGTTTCCATCGTAACCAGAGATTTAGTTAAATAATGTCAACCTTTATTATTTGCTTAATGTCGTCAGCCATTTTGGCAAAATGTGACCAGACCAATGTAATTATAAGAAGACGGTTTCCACAATGTTTAATTGTTTTTGCTACTCCTTCAGCTATTATTTTCGGCATTCCCCGTAATGTGCGTATTGTTTCTTTTAAATTAAACTAAACAGCATCAGTAGTTCGACTAAATTAACGGGTCTTAGAATTCTACTAATCTCGCCTCACCTCACACATGTGAACAGTGAGAGAAACCTCATTCTTACGTAGGGCAGACGACTAATCGTTTCAGCCCGAGGCTTGAAGTCCAGTATCTCGCACAAGGTATTGCTTTAGCGAGAGGGGGTGTATGATGCCAGGCCAGATGCTCACCCGACGTGCGAACAGTACATACTCGATGTCCTCGGATCGGAGTGAAAGGGTGAATGGTCGGGCTGCTCGTAGAAGTTTAATCCGTCCTACGAATATTTCATCTCGAGGGTAAAAAGAAACCTTGTCTCGTTTCTCTCAATGTTTAACTTTCGTCTGCTCGAAATTATGTTCATTTTGAACCCGAGCAAAAAATAACAGGTTTGCAGTGAAACATTGGAACACTTTTTATCAAGAGAGACAAAAGAAAATCTATCTACGAAAACGCTAACTGCCATTCGAAAAGTATTATTTCATTGGTTAACTCGTACTCATCGTAACTATTTAGTATGAAAGTGATTCGTTCATTCGATTTTCCAAACTTTCCTTTATATATATATATATTTCGAGGAAGATCTCTTTGTCAAATAGTCGGTGTTTCAAATCTCAAAAACACGTGCGGAATGGCAATATTGCTTATAACGCATATATATATATATATATATATATATATATATATATATATATATATATATATATATATATATATATATATATATAATGAATAGTGATAAATAAGTAAATCAAAAGATTCATAACATTATTTATTTTAGTTCATAGAATTGTGAACAATGGTCTGGCGTACGATCGTTTCAGAGACGATTAAGAATCATATTTAATTTTCTAATTTTTATATATATTTATATATATGAATCCCAATATGTATCTTCTTCGGCATGTTATGGATGTGCAAACAGATAAACCCATACTAGTAGAATACGGAAACCAACACACATCAGCTCCGAATGCAAACCAGTCACATGGAAGGTATACAACAAAAACACAGAAAGGACACAACCACATGCAACCAAATAACAGAAAATGCAAGAAATTCTTAAACTACCCCCCCTTTTAAAAGTGGTTGAAACACTATCGGTTAATACCCCACAAAATATTCGTGAAGGGCAAAGGAGGATGGAAAGATCGAGGAGGGAGAGCACTAACCAGACCTCCCTTGGAAGAGTGCGAAGAAAACTGGGAGCTTAAGGAGGATTATTACCACCCAAATCCCAGAGAAGACCAAAGGTCGTTGCCAGTGAGCAATCAATGGTAAGCGGCTGTTGTCATAACGCAAAGGCATTTGCAATAGTTATCGAAAGAGGTGAAGAGGACTGAAAATCTAGGGGGACTTGCTGTCACTCAGACTCCAGAGAACACTACCGGTAACTATCAGTGAGCAATCACTGATGATGACATGTGTGAGAACTCCTAGTGAGTACAAATAATAATAAGATAATAGTAATAATAAATTATAATAAATTAAAATGAATTTTATAATTAAAATAGTAGTGATGATAATAATAATAATCTAATTAGTGATAATGATAGTCAAAGTAATACATGTCGAATCGATAAGGTCTATATTTGATATTAATCTAAAATAAGATATTAGGTGATAAGAAAAATTATAATTATTGTTATTGTAATTATTGTGTAATACTGCTTTCCATTTTCTTTTTTTTTTTTTGAAAAAAATTGTAAGTTTATCTCGTCGTCGTCGCCACTGTTATAAACCATGTAATTTAAGTTATAATAATTAATAACTCGTGAAACAAAATGGATGACTTTTCAACAGAAAGGTTTAACAGATTTATTAAAAGTGTAATTAGAATGAAATGAGTTATTTAGCCGCTGTAACGCGAGATGTAATCTCTGCCAGTCTGATTCCGTGTCAATGTTTACTTTCCACTCGGTAAGCCACTCGATAAGGGGCGATAACTCGTTAATGATCCAAGGGACATAATTCCGTTTTTCTTTAGTTATTCCTAAATATTATAATAATAGGATGTTTGGAATATCGATCAAATTACAACGTGATTCTGTTCTATATGTTTAAATATTGAAAAAGTGTCCATAAAAATAAGCTCAGATAGGCTTTACTTCTGAGTTATAGGCCACTCAAACAAATACTGATTTACGCTCTTTATTGCAAACATCTAACATGTGCAATATGTGTGATAGTGCACTGCTGTTTCTACATCAAGGGTTGTTAAAGACAATCACTGTGACAGGATCACAAGTGAAATAAACCTGGTCTTCATCTTACAAGAAGACCGTGAAAAATTGACATCAATTTAAATGGGTTTGTTCTTTAGTATAGTTTGGTCAGATATAGTACGGATTCGGTGGCATTAACTAAATGATAAATTTTTTAAAGAATTAACCCCACGTTATTCACCTTGTTGCATAGAATACATATTCCATAATTTATAATGATAAGTTCAATAGTTTCGGATTTTACCAAGCACCTACATATTAAAAATGTATTACTTAAGATAATACAAAATTTGATGCAGAGCAATTTCTTTTCTATTAAACTTTTTGCTAATAACTAATTTTAATAGTTCCCTAGGTAAAGTTCGAGCTCCATTAGGCGTACTAAATGGTAAATTTTACAAATAAAATATGCGCCATGTTACTTACTGTGTTGCCGAGAATATATATATATACCAACATTCATAATGATAAATACATTAGTTTAGGAGATTATTCTGTATAATAAATATATTTGAAAACATATACACATAACTACCATTATATTATGAACCTCTAAATGTTAAAATTAACAAAATATAATGTTATTTACCGTGTTGCGTAGAATATATATTCCAAAATTCCGAACAATCTGTTCATTAGTTTAGGAGATTATGCTGTACATAGAAATATATATATAAATGTATACATGTACCTATCTTTATATATATATATATATATATATATATATATATATATATATATATATATATATATATATATATTTATATTTATATTTATATTTATATATATGTATATATATATATATATTTATATTCATATATATGTATGTATATATATATATTTATATTCATATATATGTATGTATATATATATATTTATATTCATATATATGTATGAATATATATATATATATTTGTTTATATTTATATATATACGTATATATATATTTATATTTATATATATTTATATGTATATATATATATATATTTATATATATATATATATATATATATATGATTATTTTTATTCACACAGACATGTACAAAATATGCAACACTGGCATGTCAATGTTATCGATCAACAGCTATTATAAACTGTGATCTCATCAGGCATGATGAGATCTCAGTTTATAATAGTTGCTGATCGATAACATCGACATGCCAGTGTTGCAGATTTTGTACATGTCTGTGTAAATAAAAATAATCATATATACAAGCTCTATTTTATATTGAGCACTTTTTATAAACTTCGTTGAAATGATTTGGATTACTACACTGTGGATTTCTTACCATAAAAACAAATTATAAGTTAAATAGCATGAGTAACATCTTTATATAAGAACCTATATTTATCTACACCTCTCTCTCTTTCTCTCTCTCTCTCTCTCTCTCTTTCTCTAGGTGTCTATTTATCTTTCTCCTTTTAGATGTTAATACTGTAATGTTAGTAAGGAGGCCTTCACATAACTGCATAAAGTGCCGTTAAAATCAAAGTATGAAGAGAAATCGTGGTAACAATGATTAATGATCTTAGACAATGCCAAGTAGAACTCATAATCCCGAGCAATTCCTAATTTTCATTCCCCCCCCCCCCCCCAAATAATAATATAAAGATAAATGATGTTGACAAAGACAATAGTCTGAAGAGAGTGTATATATAACAGTTACCAAAAGTGATACTGTAATCTTACAATTTTTGATCCCGGTCAACAGTGAGTAAAACAAACAGTCTTGATCTATTCCTAATTTCTTCCCCCTCTCCATTTCAACATATTAAGAAGATACGTGATGCTGATGAGGTCAGTAGCCCAGAGAGGGTGAATATATACCAGTTAACAAAATTAATACTGAAATTGTACAATTATTGATCCTAGGCAACGTCGAAAAGCACAAATGGTCACAGTGAATTCTTAATTTCTTCTGGCCTCTCAATTTCAAATCATACAGCATGTTCATTTATGTAGCGTCCCTATTTTATAAAATAACTTATATTAATGGAATGTTTTATTAGACTTAAGCTGACTTAATCAACGTAAGTTTCCGTTAGGCTTTTTCCTATATATTTACAGCCCACAAAATACGTGCTAAAATATTCCTCCGTTTTTTTTTTGTTATGTTTTACTTCGTCGTAATTTCTAATTAACTAATCAAGTGACCAACCTATTACGACCTTTCTGTCTATCACTTTCACCATTTCCAACTGTATATGGTCTGCCCCTCCTGTATTTTGTTTTCGTCACTAACCCCTATTGTCTTTCTCTGCTTACCATCAGTACAAGGCAATGATGAAAAATAGAATAAATTGATTAGAATTGTCCAGGATAAACAAAAGTAAATATCACCGTTAGCAGTAATACTAATTAGCTGAAGATACATTGAAGCTCAATCTAGTAGATAGAGCATTTATATACGATGAAATAGTTTACAAATGTATTAACTCATTCAGTATTTAAACAAAGAATACAGATACAAAATAACCTTTAAGCCATTGCTTTTTAAGGATAACGCTCTTATCGTCTGAACAATAACACTTGAGGTCACTCATTCTGACGATAAGAGTGCTATCTTTGAAAATTCATGGCTTCAATGTAATTTTGTATTTGTATTCCTTGTTTGAACACTTGATGGGTTAATAAACTTGAAAACTATTCAAATTGTATATATTTCACCACTTTATTATCTGTATATATATATATATATATATATATATATATATATATAAGTAATCCAACAAAAGATATAAGAGTCAACTAATATCTTATAATTAGTGAGACATCCGGATAAAAACTGAAGCTCAATATACTGGATAGAGCATTAATATTATAATATGAAATGAAATAATAAAATAAGGTGTCAATCAAATTTTATTAAAATTCAAAGTTCAAACAAAGTATCTTAACGTCCTTAGCCTTATATTATAATACATACATATATATATATATACATACATACATATATATATATATATATATATATATATATATATATATATATATATATATATATATATATATATATAATGAGAGAGAGGGGGGGAAGGAGAGAAAGTGATGAGCTCATTTTCATGTTGTCTTTTTATATTGTTATATCTAACTGGCTTAGCAAACACATTTTATCCCGATTCAACCAACTTAATCCGATCTCAATACGAGACCCAATGAGTCACATTGTTCTAACAATTTTTTTAGACGAAAGAAGAAAAGTTTTAAAAAAATAAATAAAAACGGCCGCATGTTTGCGTTAAATCTCCGACGTTTTATTTTCTTTGGAATGAATGGCGACCCCAGAAAATGGACGGCAACACCCGTAGAAGAAAACTATACAATTCGACATTAAAAACTATTATTAGTAATTTCAAATGGAAAGGGTCGTGTTATAAGATATATTAGACCCATAATTAGCCCAGTTAAATTCATTGACCGCTACGATGTATGGATACAAGAAATTAATGATTAAATTAACGATTAAATCAAACAATTACGCACGATGAACCTGAATTGATTGTACTTCGTTGTAGAAGAAGATTGTGTAGCTTTTTATTTTGCACACGGTCTAAATAAACGAAGGCGCCCTAGCTACAAAAGAAATTTGTTTTGTTAGTGTTTTAAGTGAATCCGTTTTAAATCGGCACGGGATCTTTAGGTGACAATGTCGTTCCGATTGAAAAGCCACACAGATTGGGATAACATAATTATGTTTAAAAATGGGTAATCGTTATTATAATTAGCCATTTCTTTTTCATCTCACATTACATCGTTTACAAGAGAAAGTGTAAAGCCGTGTTATTTAGTGTACAACCTCGAATCAATGAATTTGATCATATTACACGCCTAGTAATTACGAAGCCAGTGGCAAATATGAATGAACACTCCCCCCTCTCCCAGAAGTATATTTTAGGGGATAACAACGCTGACTATCAGCCTGAAATAGTCACTATATATTTTTTTAACTAATGAGCCACGAATTATCGAGGCTAAACCACAATCGAAAATGAGGATTAATGAGATGTATAAGTTTCAGCTGAATTATGAATATTAAGACAGGATTGAAAATGACAAATAAGAATGGAAAACAATTGATTACTTATAAGTATTTGTTGAAGACGACCATATTGCACCCTGCAGTGAAACAATTCCGTGGAAATGTGTCCTATACATGATAAATTACTTGAAAGAATCTCTGTTAATGGACAGTCTGTTTGATTTTAGGATATTGCGATATGTCTCGACATATTCAGGAATCATGATACGACGAAACAGCTGTCTGCAGACAACTATATATATATATATATATATATATATATATATATATATATATATATATATATATAGAAGCTTTGAGTCATTTTAAACAAAAAAAACAAAAAAAATGTAAAATGCAGTTTAAATTCCCAGAGAAACTAACTAAATCCAAGATATTGCAGACTTAACATTCGTTGGAAAATTCATAACTAAATAAATAAATAAATAAAATAAAAAGGGGGGGTTAAGCATCTAACAGTGAAACAGGAGACCATAAGCGTCTAATATTAACACGGGGATCATCAGCTGTTTACCATGTAACTGTTTCGGAGATTTAAAAACAGGACAGTTATAATATTCATGGCTCTTCAATGCTACTGATTATATATATATATATATATATATATATATATATATATATATATATATATATATATATATATATATATAATTAATGACAATATATGTATTAGCATATAGTATCAGTGCCTTTTTATTTTGCAGTCTCTTTAAAAGATTCAGCTCGATGATTGTCAATCAGTAACAGATAAACCACTGTATAGTGTAGTTTTTTTTTTACTTTTAAAACATTTGAATCCAAGAAAATGTTACTCTTTGTGATTTTTTCTGATGATTGTATAGTGTTGCAGAGACGATATTGTGATAAAAAATTTGTTTGGCTCACGGCAAATGAAACGGACCGTAAAAATACATCTCACAGAAATGTTATGTTTCTTGGAAATGTGAAAAAATATAAAATGAAAAAAATAAATACATGGTTATTAGAATATAAAATGAACCTGATTTATATATATATATATATATATATATATATATATATATATATATATATATATATATATATATATATATATATATAGCAATCCAGATAATGTTTGTATCTACAGGGTAAAAAATCTAGAAAATATTTACTGTGTTTATATAATAGTGCACACCTATGACTAGAGCTGTTTACTAGTAATACATACTTTTATTTATACAAACATAATTATGCTGCACATTTGCAGACACGTTTCAGTTCTAGCTGCAAACGAACTTCGTCAAGCCACTTTCTCTGTATGAAGGTGAAAGTGAAAATGAAACAATATTCGTTCGGAGATCACACGACATGGCTTTAATTTAAATGGAATGGTTAAATAATACACTGGATGTTTTTCATTCATTTATTTTCTCTTTTTTGCTGTTTCATTCTTAAGACAATTCTGGAGCACGCGGAGACAGGTTAAAATGTATTTCAATGCATCCGTCCTTTAGATATGGTAAGGGTGTACACACCATCAAATGTCTACTGATAACCAGGTAGGATTTCGACAGCCACCCTTTTTATATTCCTACGCACGTCTCACAAGACGAGACACATGACATGACACACACAAAACGAAACATTTAACGTCCGGAAACATCTAGACAACACCAATCGCTTATCATATACACATATACACGCACATCTTCTCGCCTAAATAATGTAGTGCCGTAATTAAATTACGCACTTATATAAAATTATTATTAATAATGAGACGTAGATATATACACATTTCTTTCCATATTATGCTTAAGTCACATTTATTTTCTATTTAGAACTGAGAAAAGCTTTACCACTAGATTTCATAAGGCAAAATATATATATATATATATATATATAGAGAGAGAGAGAGAGAGAGAGAGAGAGAGAGAGTGAGAGAGAGGGGGGAGAGAGAAATAGATACATATATATGTATATATATACACCCATAAACCCACACACACTGTTATTATTAATCGTGAAGATAAAAAAACAGTAAAATTCCATAATCATACTAATACTTAATAAAGCACTATAGTTAGTACCAAATGTCTTCATTGAGCTTGCAATTTTGAACATTTTCGTATATTATAAAGAATATATTAATGTACGAACCCCCACACTCACACACACACACATATATATATATATATATATATATATATATATATATATATATATATATATATATATATATATATATATATCAGAAACGTATCGCTGTTTCATCTAGATGGGCGGACTTTTTACATTAAAAAAAATCGGAATCGTCGGCTTTCTGAATAAGGTTAGAAATAGCGTTATATCCGCAATTAATATAACGCCATTTCCCATCGTGGTTTCACCTCATTCAAAATGCCGACGTCCGCTTGGCTTAAAGTTTTTTTTTGAAAATGTAAAAATTCAGACCATCTGGAGTAAACCGTTGTACGTTTTCTGAAATATGAAACATAGTTTTCTAATAAATTATTGCTGTATAACTAGGAGTGTTCAATTATGGTTTGGGTGCTGGTGTTTGGCTTCTAAGTTGGTGTCTATACACTGTGCGTATGACGGAATAGATACTAATAAGAAAAAAAACACATCGTCTAGAAATGATCGTACACAAACTGTTGTTCATGTTCAATTCTTGGAGCGTAAATAAAAGATCATGCCGAAATTAATTTAGCTAAGATCTCCATATATATCGTTTGAGTGACAACAAGTCTCTCCAGATTTCCAGTGCTCTCCACTTCATTCGATAACTACTGTAATTCAATTTGCGTTATCACAATAGACGCATACCATCGATTTCTCGTTGGTAACGACCATTGGCCTTCTCTGGGATTTGGATGGCAATAAGCCTCCCGAATGTCTCAGTGCTCTCCGCACTCTTCTAGCGGAGGTTTGCTTAATGATATCCCTCCTAGGTATGTCTATCCTTCTTGACCCTTCATGATTATCTTGTGTGGTATCATCCGGGGCTGGTACTATCATTTTATTTTTTGGAGGGGGGAGGGGGGAAGGGGGGCATGAAATATTTTGCAGTTTCTGTTCCTTGAGTTCTTATAGTTCTCTTTATGTGATTTTGTTTTCTTCCTATTGTATCTTGCATGTGATTGGTTAGCCTTCGTAGCTTATGTGTTTTGGTTTCTGCATTCAAGGATTTTCCTTAAGATGTCAGCTATTTTATCAATGCCGTTCGTTGTATGGTCTCAGTCTTCCCTTTAATTCCAATTTCTCCCAGTCTTTTTTCTAGGTTCTTTGGAATTGTTCCTAGTGCTCCTACAATTATTGGTATTATATTTACTTTCTTTATACACCATATCCCTTTATATTTTCTGACAAGTTCCGGTTTGTGATAGTGTCTGCTGGGATGTACGCGAGTACACTGTTTACTTTCTCTGCTTCAACTTTTAACTTCTTCCAATCTTCGTTCCTTAAGGATGGGAGTTTTGTTTGCTCTCGGACATGAATTGTTTGATGTTTTCCACTTCTCTTGCTTCTTCCTCGGTGAGTTCTATTGTTTTGCAGTCTTCGACCTCTGCAGTTTATGTGTTTATGTTTTGCCCGTCTTCTTCCTGGGAGTTTTCGTCAAGTGGGGTTCCTTGATCTGTCACGCCATTTATCTTTTCTTTGATTTTCGGTAATTCCATCTGCGAGAACCATCCTCTCTTGAGTATCTGTCTTGCTTGCGTTGCTATCCTTTGTGCCGTTGTATGGTAGTCAGTAGAAATGTCCCATAGATCTTACATTCGTTTCCGGTATCTTCCTTCTGTTGGGTAGCGGCTTTTGTGGTAGCATTCCATTACCAGTCTGTTCTCTTTTGTGGTCCATTTCTTTCTATGGCTTTTAGTGTGTACTTTTCATTCTTGCTTTCTTATGTTATGTCCGTGTCCAATTTATACCTGGAATTTACTTACCTGTTTTTGTCTGTGATCTTGTTCCTGAAATTAAAGGAGCCAAAATTCGCAAAATGCGGACCAGGTCCCCCATGTTGGCCATTTAGGGAGCACCTGCCCATCATGATACTCAGATCTTTCTTCTGAGTACCACGGCGTTTATTTGTATTCGTAGACATTTATCATGGTTTGGTGTTTGTGGCAACACCAGGCCCAGGCTTAGTTTACCTATGAACCTGTCACAGGGATAGTGTTTCTCTCATTTTCATGAAGTTCAAGGTGCACTATCACAGATACATGAAAACACATTTACAAAAAGATTTTTTTTTAAATAAATGCTGATCATATTTATCCACCTATTATTAGTCTATTCCATTCTGTTACCTGTAATAAGACGGGAAAACTAGGTGCTCCATTTTGGCCATCAAAATAGTCCCTGTTAATCATTCCTCTGAACTCTACGATTTTTATATTTGTTCGGTATCATATGTTCATTGTTATTTGTGTGCATGTGTCAACACCGTGACCAGGCTTATTTTATCATCTATCCCTATGTGTAGAAATGACAGTGCACTGTCACACACACATTGTGGGTGTTAGATGTTTACAATAAAAAATGATGTCAGTATTTGTTTGAATGGCCGACAACTCGGAAACCAAGCATTTTCTGACCTTTATTCATGGGGATATATTCATTGTTTGCACATATAGAACATTATCCAGAAGTCATGCCATCATTTTTCTAAACACCCTGTACAAAAATGAGTTTGATATCGTGATCCCTCCAAGCGAGGAACCTATTAGATATTAAACTGATGAAAACAGATACTACACCGTGACATATTTATTTGCAGAAAACACAGATTCATATCCAAAACAAATTAGGCACAAGGTCATCAAAAGTGTGGGGATCGGTGTCATTGGTCATCCTTTGTCTAAGGTAATAAAATTGTCTATCCTACTCTTAACTAGAATCATCTCAGTCACCACAATACCACATTTGCTCTAGGGGTCGTTCTACTTAGGCTATTATAAAATAAGTGGGTAATCTTAAAAGTTTTCCATAGTTTTTTTTATAAATTAAAAGGTATTGTTATATGTACAGAAATTAAAAAAAGCCGAGAAGCGATAAAGAGGCCTGAAAAAAAGAGGTCTTCATTTATGTTTAAAAGTGTCATGGAGTTCTTCGCATTAAGTTCAGATGACAATTTGAAATCAGAGGCCGACCTATTGATATACGTTATAAGTAAACTATTTAAAAGTAAAAACTAGTCGGGTTTATTTTTTGTTTAAAATTTTTAACAATCTTGAATTCACTAAACATGAAGCCAGTTATGATAAGAGTTCATCACTTAAAAACATGTTTAAAACTACGCAGACCCGTCGGTAGTTACGGGTTGTCCGTCCATCGACCTCCTGGAAATGTGACCTGCCCTGGGGTCAGAGGAAAAAGGTATTAGGTTAATCATGAAGTTGCACGAAATATCTGCCGTTTCTAATAGGGATTCGCTTTTCCAAAAAGCCAGCGGCTAATATGCCTTTACATTTGCCCTTGAGAAGTCGCATATCTGCAATGGGCAGTGGGCATGAAGGTGTGCGAGTCTGGCTGTGTTTTAATCTCTTTACAGCGGCACAAAAGGACAGAGGACGCCGGGCCGGAGAAAATCAACCTGTGATGCTAACAATTAATCGAGATTTGAGTGAAGTCCTTCGCAATTTTCGCTCTAGGCTGAGGCTTAAAACAAAATGGTATTCAGGGTTTTGATTTCAGTTGCTAAACATTGACTAAATAAGGTTGGCTTGAAGAAACCTTGTGAACAATCACTACGTGCTTCGATAGAGACTATTTGTTTGTCTGTAAACTTTAGTGTAAATACTATTATCTCAGTCTTATAAACAAGAGCTGCTATATATTCACAGGGTGGCAAACGATGCGCGTAAATTTTAAAGATAACTAATCAACCTATGAACAAATACTATACATAGGAGACACGTAAAATAATTTCAAATAGACGTATAATCACCACATGGTAACATTCGCGAGTGAGAAATGCAGAAATAACACTATATGCTCTAAATATATATATATATATATATATATATATATATATATATATAGAGAGAGAGAGAGAGAGAGAGAGAGAGAGAATAAATATGAAACTAAAAGTAAACGTTTAGTAGAAATAACCTATAGTGAAATATACGAGATAGAGCAATAATAATAATAATAAACATAATTTTATTACAGAATATACCTTGCATTGAACAATCGAAGTTTGAAATAAATTTGGACATTCGTGCATGTTTATCACTCTTCGTCCATCTATCTTTATATATATATATATATATATATATATATATATATATATATATATATATATATATATATATATATATATATATATACATATATATATATATATATTCGGACTATTGAAAGGATCTACCAAAGGATATCTAGACATGAGCTGTCTTTTATATTCAACAAAACTTGCCTGCAAGAGAAGATGCTGCATATATATATATATGTATATATATATATATATATATATATATATATATATATATATATATATATATATATATTGAATTAAAACATTCAATAGCGTAATTTACAACTTCAAATAATCCTATTTAAAATACCTTTGCGTAGTGAAATGAGGTGATGTAAAAAGTCAACTATTGCATAACAAAGAAATGTGAAATGCTTAATTACCATTGACTATCTTATCCCCTACTTGCACGGTAGGAAAATTATATGTTTATTCCTCCTTGCATTCGTCACGTAATCAATATCTCTTGCTGATTTGTTACATATGGCTTTCGCTTATGAACTTAAATGTTAATAGATTCGAATATATCTATGCAATTTAGAAAGAAAAAGATGAAATTAAAGTAAAAAAACAACTCCTGGACAACGCCGGGTAGGTAGATTTTGTTATGAATAACTAAAAAAAACATAAACATATTGTGTAATTTACGGTGTGATAATACTTTCTTTTTTCGTTTGTTTAACTCTTCAAATAAAATATAGGGTTTTAATATTTGGCAGACTGTATATATGCCCATTTCTTGTTCTGCTTTTAATATGTGCAATTCATTTATCTGAAAACATGTAATTTTGAAAACAGCATTTCTGTCAGAAATTGTCATGACATCCATCAACGTATACAATATTTGGTAGGATTTGGTAAATAAAATGAATCCCAAAAACGTAGATCGACAATAACCTAATTCCGAATAAACTAGTGAGAATGATCGGAATGTGTATTTATAAATAGAAAAACAGACGGAGTGAATACGGAAATAGCGAACGGATGAATAAAGCGTACACCGCAAGATACGTATTTACATTAAACCCATGCAACCCGACACAACCACACGTGTACACGACGGTCGTAAGTTCACTGGAGACAGCAGACGCAGTTACGCAAACTCACACACACAGCGTTTGTCAAAATACACACATAATTTGCGTCTATCAACTAAGACAGCAATAAACTGACAAACGCATAAATGTGCGTAGCAGTCTATCAACTAAGACACCAATAAACTGACAAACGCATAAATGTGCGTAGCAGTCTATCAACTAAGACACCAATAAACTGGCAAACGCCTAAATAAAACAGAAAAGAACACTTTTCAGACTTGCAAATCTTTGTGCTCTGGGCAATAAACACTTACAGCAACTCTCGTCCCAAGGAAAATATATTTATAACAAAACCTTTATTGTTTTAGTAAGATGATTAAAATAGTAATACCTTACTCACATTATACATGACTAGCTGTATCGATCTGGCGTTCTCCGAGAGTGTGTTTAGTTTTATTTTATTTTTGCTTGAACAACAATTAAATTTTATTTAAAAATGTTATCATAAACAATGAAAAAAACGACATAGTTTAAAATAAACCTAAGCCGTTTATGCAATTTTGAAAGTTGGATTTAATTATCACAGTATCATATGTTTATTAGATTATTAATTGAATTTAATTTGGATAAAACTATAACTAATTCTTTTTAAGATAATAGCGTTTTAATATGTATTCATAAAATGATTGGATGTAAAAAAGTTTCATAAATTAAAATATGTTTAAAATGTGAAAATTAGTTGAAATTAAAATTTACATGTTTTCAAATTGCTGTCAATTTCCTAAAGGTCACAAACAAATTCTTTTTGTTTTCAACTAGTAACTACATATAAAATGGCTGACTTGTTTACGAAGAAACCGAAATGCATTGTTTTTGTACTTTACGCTATTCAATTATTATGTAAATGAATAATGTATTGATAGTAAATTACCGATTTACAACAATAAAGAACAAAAGTGGATTGAAACCGAGACCTTTAATGTGACGCTCTCCCAACTGAGCTAATTCGATTGGCTATATCTCATGGGATCGTTGCTGGATGCTGATACTATATAGGGCAATATTTAATTTAAGATTGCGTCTATTTTTTCATCTTCCAATGTAGATAAATAAAAATACACATTTGTTGTTAAAAACATAGGACAACCTCCCCCAAAAAAGGCGAACCAGAATCAAACATTGGTTTTACAGAAAAAAAAACTATTAACTAAGATTCGAGAAATAGACGTCTTACCTTTCCACTAGAAAACTAGTTTGAAACAAATATATAAGCTTGAAGTGTTAAATAAATAATATATTTTCAAACCAACGAATAGGTTTATTTGAAAATATTTGTTTAAAGTGCTTTTCCATCTTACTTCTAAAATCCTAGGCATTATTTCCTAACGCAAACCGTCACCCTATTACGGGGCGTTGTTCCACTACGCCCCGGCATTGAAGGACGTCCTTATATGTTTTATAGCCACTGTCAATGTCGACAGTTATAAGATAGCAAATAGCAATGGCCGAACTCGTTTTAAGGTTCTTTCCTCTTTCCCAAACAAGCTGTCTGAACAACCATAAAAACTTCATCGGAAAATATTTGTTTAGCGCACCATAAATGCTTTGATAGACAGTTTTGATTGTTGACAGGGTGATAGCCGGGCTTGATCATTTAGTTGGTTGTCGTGCTGGTAGGCTGGGTCAGGTTAGAGACGGAAGTACCGCCAGCGTATAACTTAGCTGTTGAGAAGAGTCTGTCTCGCTAGAAACATACGATCGAATAAAGATATGATTTATCAACAGGCATAACACGTGTTTTATGTCAAACATGGACAGCAGAAAACCAACAAGAGAACGAAAGAAGAGGGTAGAGTGTCAAATGAACTGGCCATGACGAGACGATCGTCTTTACTGACGCAATCAGATTTTAATTGTCGTTTTTTTACGCTCGGTTACGGCTTGACACGCAACTCGCAGTCTGTGTTGTAGCTTCTCCATCAACTATTAAGAAATCTTGGAATCCACTTAAATTTTGTATAAACATACTCGTTTTTTTTTCTTCTTCTCGGTCCCCTAAAACTATCTCCCTCTCTCTCTCTCTCTCTCTCTCTCTCTCTCTCTCTCTCTCTCTCTCCCTCTCTGTCTATTCTCTCTCTATCTATCTCGTCTCTCCACTTCTCAATTTCTCTTAATTTCGCTATTCTTTATTTCCTCTCTTTAACATTCATTTTCATTCATACACTTTTCGATATTCATTTTCTTTCTATTTATTTTTCTTTATTTTTCTTTCTCTCCTTCTCTCCGTCTGTCTGTCTGTCTGTCTGTCTGTATGTCTGTCTGTCTGTCTGTCTGTCTCTCTCTCTCTCTCTCTCTATATATATATATATATATATATATATATATAGAGAGAGAGAGAGAGAGAGAGAGAGAGATTGTATATATATATATATATATATATATATATATATATATATATATATACATATATACAGAGAGAGAGAGAGATTATATATATATATATATATATATATGAGAAAAGAATATGAGAGTGAACCGACGTAATGGGAAATGAAAAAGGAAAAACAAGAGATGTTTTTTTTAATATATTCATCAATGTTTCGTTTTAATTGTAAGACTTCCTCAGGATGATAATTTAAAGAAAAAATGATTTTCACTCTTTGCCACTGACTGACTTCTCTCAGCCCAGACCTTGGTCCATTGCTCTTAGTAGCCAGGGCTACTACTTTTTCTCATCAACCCATCATATCAACCCAATATTTCGATGTACTTGCATGACATTTTTCTTTAAATGATCATCCTGAGGAAGTCTTACAATAAAAACGAAACGTTGATGAATATATAAAAAACATGTCTTGGGTTTTCCTGTTTTATTTCCCATTATTTATATATATATATATATATATATATATATATATATATATAAAAATTATATGTATATGCTATATATATTATAAATATATATATTATATATATATTATATATATATTATATATATATATTATATATATACTAGCGGAACCCGTGTAAATTACACGGAATGATGTTTTCAATACGGGTCCTAATGTAACAAAGCACCCTCTATTTGTTAGTAAGTTACGCTTGCTTTATTATGAGCCACCCCTTCTGGGTAAGAGTTAAATAATTGTTTGAAATAGTAACTCGTGTACGATGGACACTGCGCATATCTACTAAAAAAGGTTGATATGCCATCCTTTCAAAAAAAAAACAACAACAAAATAATACTGGCCGATATCCTACGTTTTAAGCAGTCAACGTAATTAAATAGACAATGCCATTAAAAACGCCAACGTAAAAACAAAAAATAGTTTTAAGTTTTAAGCAACACAAAACAGTAGTTTTTAACCAGGTAATAAAAAATGTATTATTTTTTCCCCTTCCCCTCGAACTGTAGAATAAAAATCTTAGAGGCTGGTTGGGATCGAACTATAAACCAGTCGGGCCGAAGTAAAAATACAACCTCGCTAACCATTGCGCAAGAGGGATACACATATAAATATTCCTAAACGCAGGCTAGTTGAGTGTTTTTAAAAATTTAGGAGCGGCACGCATGCGCGGAGCTTTTGCCGGAAGCGTGACACTCGAACACACACGCTATCGTATTAATATATAGATTATACATAAATTTACATATATATTATATATGTTATATATATATTATATATATATTATATATTATATATATATATTATATATATATTATACATATATTTATTATATATGTATATATATATATATTATACATATATTTATTATATATCTATTATATATATATTATATATATA
>OY744516.1:3275000-3290000 GCA_963556195.1 Sepiola atlantica | reverse complement strand
CACACGTTAAAGATAATAAAATACATATAGACGCACACATACAACAGAAGTTTAGATAAAAAGAAAGGAAATGATTTGAATTGTTAAAACTAAAATTTTGACATAAAGATAAAAATGAATATAAATAAAGTTTATTTGAGGTATAGCTTTTGCTTTCAACAATGACGCATTATAGAAAAGCGAACGAATATCCTATGATGTATTAATCAACAATTTAACGACTCCCCTGCAGTTCACAAACAAATCTCAATAGAAATATATTATATATATATTATATATATTATATATCTGTCCTCCTTCCCAAACAAGCTGTCTGAACAACCATAAAAACTTCACTAATTCCAATAATATAAATATATTCAGTAAACACATCCCGAGTAATTTTATAGCGGCGGTGTCATGAGTGTCATGGTATAAAGGAGTGAATGATGATCCCTAACAGTATACTCTCGTCCGACTGAAGGGAAATGACAGTTCCATGATTGGATTTTTTTATAGAAATCGCTCCAGACAAAGCATGAAGTCACTTGATGTAAGGAGCTAAAAAACAACAACTTTAAGGTAAAAGAAATCCAACGATAAGGGCTAGATGGATAGGATCAGACCGAGAAAACAGCAATCTTCCCCCTTTGTCAGAAACATCACACATAAGATCTGAGGACTAAAGGACAAAATAAGGGAAGCAAGAGTTACGAGGCTGTCGAAAGTAACCCCAAGGTCCACTTTCTACTCGCCTGATTGATCTGTAATGTAAAATCTAACCAAACCCAACACACTAGATCGGAGGGTTTGCTGAAAGCACTACATTTGCCCAGCATAAAGGTTATCTTAAGGATAAATAAAGCGTTCATTCACCTGGATAAATTGTTACAAAAGAATGGATGTCTTGACTCGCAGAAGGTTTGGCCGGCCAAGGAAAAGAATAAAAATGTACAGAGTGAAATTTGGAGACAGTTAAACCGGTGAACCGTGAGAAATGGAGAATGAGCTTTCGAAATATAAAATAAACGTCTGACCTCTTGACAAGGTAAGAAGTAAAGTGACATTAAATTAGTTGAAGAAGAAAAAATAACACAATGATAATAATAAAAATAATAATAATTATTATTATTACAATGATAATAATAATAATAATAATAATAATAATAATAGTAATAATAATGATAATAAAAATAATAATCATAACAATAATAATAATGATGATGATAATAACAATAATAATAATAATCATAATAATAATAATAATAATAATAATCATAATAATAATAATATATTTAGTTCATTTACTTACTTCCTTTATTTAATTCATTTATTAAAATCATTTATTTACTTAATTAATTTGATTCATTTCATTAATTAATTTTTTTTAATTCATTGATTAAATCTATTTATTTAATAAATTTATTTAATTCATTTATTCAATACATTAATTTAATTCCTTTATTTAATTCATTTATTTAATTACTTTATTTAATTCATGTATTTAATTCATTTGTTTAATTCTTTTATTTAATTCATTTATTTAATTCCTTTATTTAATTCCTTTATTTAATCCATTTATTTAATTCATTTAATTAATTCATTTATTTAATTCATGTATTTAATTCATTTATTAAAATCATTAATTTACTTCATTTATTAAATTAATTAATTTAATTCCTTTATTTAATTCCTTTATTTAATCCATTTATTTTATTCATTTAATTAATTCATTTATTTAATTCATGTATTTAATTCATTTATTAAAATCATTAATTTACTTCATTTATTAAATTAATTTATTTAATTCCTTTATTTAATTCCTTTATTTAATTCATTTATTTAATTCACTTAATTAATTAATTAATTTATTTGATTCATTTATTTAATCCATTTAATTCATTTATTTAATTACTTTATTTAATTCATTAATTTAATTTTATTTATTTAATTCATTTATTTAATTACTTTATTTCATTCATTTATTAAATTCATTAATCTATTAAATTCATTTATTAAATTCCTTTATGTAATTAATTTATTTAATTCATTTATGTAATTCATGTATTTAATTCATTTATTAAATTCATTTATTAAATTCATTTCTTTCATTCATTTATTTAATTTATTTATTAAGGTTATTAATTAAATTTATTTATTTAATTCTTGTATTTAATTAATATATTTAATTCATTTATTAAATTTCTTTATTTAAATTATTTATTTAAAACATTTATTGTATTTATTTATTAAATTCCATTATTTAATTCATGCCTTTAATTCATATAATTAATTCCTTTATTAAATTCATAATTTTATTTATTTATTTAATTAATTGTTTTTAATTCATATATTTATTTATTCATTTATTTAATTCATTTATTTAATTCATTTATTTAATTCCTTTATTTAATTCATAATTTAATTCATTTATTTAATCTATTTATTTTATTCCTTTATTTTATACCTTTATTTAATTCATTATTTTATTCATTTATTTAATCTATTTATTTTATCTCTTTATTTAATTCCTTTTATTTAATTCATTAATTTAATTCATTTATTTAATTCATTTATTTAATTCCGGTATTTAATTCCTTTATTTAATCCGTTTATTTAATTCATTTATTAAAATCATTAATTTAACTCATTTATTTAATTAATTTATTTAATTCACTTATGTAATTCCTTTATTTTATTCATTTATTTAATTAATTTGTATAATTAATTTAATTAATTCATTTATTTAATTCATTTATTATATCTATTTATCAAAATAATTAATTTAATTCATTTATGTTATATATTTATTTAATTAATTGATTAAATTCCTTTATTCAATTCCTTTATTTAATTAATTTATTTAATTAACTTAATTAATTCATTTATTTTATTTATTTATTTAATCCATTTAATTAATTTATTTAATTTATATATTTAATTCATTTATTTAATTCATTTATTAAATCACTTTATTTAATTCCTTTATAAAATTTATTAATTTAATTAATGTATTAAATTTATTTATTAAATTCATTTATGTAATTAATTTATTTAATTCATTTATTTAATTCATGTATTTAATTCATTTATGAAATTCATTTATAGAATTCATTTATGTAATTCATTTACTTAATTAATTTATTTAGGTTATTAATTTAATTCTATTATTTATTTTATGTATTTAATTAATATATTTAATTCATTTATTAAATTCTTTTATTTAATTAATTTATTTAAAACATTTATTTTATTCATTTATTAAATTCCATTATTTAATTCATGAATTTAACTCATATAAATAATTCCTTTATTAAGTTATTAATTTAATTCATTTATTTAATTAATTGTTTTTAATTCATTAATTTATAAATTCATTTATTTAATTCATTTATTTAATTCATTAATTTAATTCCTTTATTAAATTCATTAATTTAATTCATTTATTTAATTCATATATTTCATTCATTTATTTTATTCATATATTTAATTCATTTATTGGATTCATTTATTTAATGCATTTATTTAATTCATTTATTTCATTCATTTATTTAATTCCTTTATCAAAATTATTTATTTACTTAATTAAGTTGATTCATTCAATAAATTCATTTTTAAATCCATTCATTTAATTAATTTATTAAATTAATTTATTTAATTCATTTATGTTATTCATTTATTTTATGCATTCATTAAAATCCTTAATTTAATTTATTTATTTAATTCATTCATTTACTTCATTTATTCAATTTATTTATTTTATTTCTTTTATTTTATTCATTGATTTAATTCATTTATTTAATTTTTGTATTTAATTAATATATTTAATTCATTAATTTACTGCATTTTTTTAATTAATTTATTTAAAACATTTATTTTATTCATTTATTACATTCCATTATTTAATTCATGAATTTAATTCATGTAAATAATTCCTTTATTAAGTTAATAATTTAATTCATTTATTTAATTAATTGTTTTTAATTATTTAATTTATAAATTCATTAATTTAATTCATTTATTTAATTCATTTATTTAATTCCTTTATTAAATTCATTTATTTAATTCATTTATTTAATTCATTTATTTGATTCATTTATTAAAATCATTAATTTAATTGATTAATTTAATTCATTTATTTCATTCATTTATTTAATTAATTTATTTAATTAATTTATTTAATTCCTTTATTTGATTCTTTCATTTTATTCCTTTATTTAATCCATTTATTTGATTCATTTAATCAATTCATTTATTTCATTCATTTATTTCATTCATTTATTAAAATCATTAATTTAATTGATTTATTTAATTTATTTATTAAGTTCATTAATTTTTATTTTATTTATTTAATTCATTTATTTTATTTATTTAATTAATTCATTTTTTAAATTTATTTAATTGATTCATGTATTCAATTAATTTATTTAATTACTTTATTTAATTCATTTATTGAATTCATTAATTTTATTAATTTATTATGTTCTTTTATTTAATTAATTTATTTAATTAATTTATTTAATTCATTTATTTAATTCATTTATTAAATTCATTTATTAAATTCATTTATTTAATTCATTTATTTAATTCATTTATTAAGTTTATTGATTTAATTTATTTATTTAATTCATGTAATTAATTAATATATTTTATTCATTTATTAAATTTCTTTATTCAATTAATTTTTTTTAAACATTTATTTCATTCATTTATTAAATGCCTTTATTTAATTCATGAATTTAATTCATATAATTAATTCCTTTTATTAAATTCATGATTTAATCTATTTATATAAATAATTGTTTTTAATTCATTAATTTATTAATTCCTTTATCAAAATCATTTATTTACTTAATTAAGTTGATTCATTTAATGAATTCATTTTTTTAATCTATTCATTTAATTAATTTATTAAATTAATTTATTTAATTCATTTATGTTATTCATTAATTTTATGCATTCATTAAAATCCTTAATTTAATTCATTTATTTAATTCATTAATTTAATTAATTTATTTAATTCATTTATTTAAATCATTTATTTAATTCATTTATTTAATTCCTTTATTTACTTCATTTATTTAATTAATTTATTTTATTTCTTTTATTTTATTCATTTATTTAATTCATTAATTTAATTCCTTTATTTACTTCATTTATTTAATTTCTTTATTTAATTCATTTATTTAATTCATTTATTAAAATTATTAATTTAATTGATTAATTTAATACATTTATTTCATTCATTTATTTAATTTATTTATTTAATTAATTTATTTAATTCCTTTATTTAATTCCTTTATTTTATTCCTTTATTTAATTCTGTTATTTTATTCCTTTATTTAATCCATTTATTTTATTCATTTAATCAATTCATTTATTTTATTCATTTATTAAAATCATTAATTTAATTCATTTATTGAATTTATTTATTAAGTTCATTGATTTTATTTTATTTATTTAATTCATTTATTTTATTTATTTTATTAATTCATTTTTTAAATTTATTTAATTGATTCATGCATTCAATTAATTTATTTAATTACTTTATTTAATACATTTATTAAATTCATTAATTAAATTAATTTATTAAGTTCTTTTGATTTAATTCATTTATTTAATTCATTTATTTAATTCATTTATTTAATTTATTTATAAAATTCATTTATTAAATTCATTTATTTAATTCATTTATTTAATTTATTGATTAAGTTTATTGATTTAATTTATTAATTTAATTCATGTATTTAATTAATATATTTTATTCATTTATTTCATTCATTTATTAAATCCCTTTATTTAATTCATGAATTTAATTCATATAATTAATTCCTTTATTAAATTCATGATTTAATCTATTTATATAAATAATTGTTTTTAATTCATTAATTAATTAATTCCTTTATCAAAATCATTTATTTACCTAATTAAGTTGATTCATTTAATGAATTCATTTTTTTAATCTATTCATTTAATTAATTTATTAAATTAATTTATTTAATTCATTTATGTTATTCATTAATTTTATGCATTCATTAAAATCCTTAATTTAATTCATTTATTTAATTTATTAATTTAATTCATTTATTTACTTCATTTATTTAATACTTTTATTTTATTTCTTTTATTTTATTCATTTATTTTATTCATTTATTTAATTCATTAATTTAATTCCTTTATTTAATTCCTTTATTTAATTTCTTTATTTAATTCATTTATTTAATTCATTTATTAAAATCATTAATTTAATTGATTAATTTAATTCATTTATTTCATTAATTTATTAAATTAATTTATTTAATTAATTTATTAAATTCCTTTATTTAATTCTTTTATTTTATTCCTTTATTTAATCCATTTATTTGATTCATTTAATCAATTCATTTATTTAATTCATTTATTTTATTCATTTATTAAAATCATTAATTTAATTCATTTATTTAATTTATTTATTAAGTTCATTAATTTTATTTTATTTATTTAATTCATTTATTTTATTTATTTAATTAATTCATTTTTTAAATTTATTTAATTGATTCATGTATTCAATTAATTTATTTACTTAATTAAGTTGATTCATTCAATGAATTCATTTTTTTAATCTATTCATTTAATTAATTTTTTAAATTCATTTATTTAATTCATTTATTTAATTCATTTATTTAATTTATTTATAAAATTCATTTATTAAATTCATTTATTGAATTTATTGATTAAGTTTATTGATTTAATTTATTTATTTAATTCATGTATTTAATTAATATATTTTATTCATTTATTACATTTCTTTATTCAATTAATTTTTTTTTAAACATTTATTTCATTCATTTATTAAATTCCTTTATTTAATTCATGAATTTAATTCATATAATTAATTCCTTTATTAAATTCATGATTTAATCTATTTATATAAATAATTGTTTTTAATTCATTAATTTATTAATTCATTTATTGAATTCATTTATTTGATTAATTTATTTTATACCTTTATTTAATTCCTTTATTTAATCCATTTATTTGATCTATTTATTTTATCTCTTTATTTAATTCCTTTAATTAAATTAATTTATTTAATTCATGGATTTAATTCATTTATTAAATTCATTTATTTAATTCATTAGATGAATTCATTTATTTAATTCCTTTCTAAAATTCATCATTTAATTCATTTATTTAATTCAGTTTTTTAATTCCTTTAAAAAATTCATAATTTAATTAATTTATTTAATTCAGTTATTTTATTCCTATATTTAATTCCTTTATTTAATTCCTTTATTTATTTCATTAATGTAAGTCATTAATGTTATTCATTTATATAATTCATTAATTTAATTCATTTATTAAATTTATTTTATTTAATCATTAATTTAATTCATTTATAAAATTAATTTTATTTAATCATTAATTTAATTCATTTACTTGATTAATTTATTTAATTCATTTATTTAAATCATGTATTTAATTCCTTTATTTAATTACATTATTTACTTAATTTTTTTAATTCCTTTATTTTATTCTTCTATTTAATTCATTTATTAAATTCATTTATTTAATGAATTTATTTAATTCATTCATTTAATTTCGTTTATTTAATTAATATATTTAATTCATTTAGTTTATTCATATATTTAATTAATTGATTTAATTCATTTATTTAATTTATTTCTTTTATTCATTTATTTAATTATTTTATTTAATTGATATATTTAATTCATTTATTTAATTCATTTATTTAATTCATGTATTGAATTTATTTATTTCAATCATTTATTCAATTCATTTAAAAGTAAATTTATTTTATTATTTTATTTTAGTTTTTTATTTGATTCATTTATTTAATGCATTTATTTAATTCATTTATTTTATTCCTATATGTAATGCCTTTATTTAATTCATGTATTTTATTTATTTATTTAATTCATTAATTTATTTCAGTCATTAAATTCATATATTTAATTCATATAATTCATTCATTTATTTAATTCTTTTATTTAATTCTTTTATTTTATTCACGTATTTACTTCATTAATTTACTTTATTAATTTAATTCATGTATTTAATTACTTTATTTAATTTAATGTTTTTAATTCATATATTTTATTCATATATTTTATTCCTTTTTTTAATTCATTGATTTAATTCATGTATTGTATTCATATATTTAATTAATTTATTAATATCATTTATTTAATTCATTAATTTAATTCATTTATTTTATTCATTAATTTAATTCATTCATTTCATTCATTAATTTAATTCATATATTTAATTAATTCATTTAATTCATTTATTTACTTCATTAATTTAATTCATTTATTAAATTCATATTTTTAATTCATGTATTTAATGTCTTTATTTAGTTCCTTTATTTAATCCATTTATTAAATTCATTTATTTAATTAATTTATTTCATTTCTTTTCTTTAATTCATATATTAAATTCTTATATTTAATTGATTTATTTACTTCATCAATTTAATTCATTGATTTTATTCATATATTTAAGTCATATATTTTATTCATTTATGTAATTCATTTCTTAAATTCATATATTAAATTAATTTCTTTACCTCTATAAATGTTATTCATTAATTTAATTCCTTTGTTTAATTTAATATATTTAATTAATATATTTTATTCATTTTTTAATTTTTTTCTTAAATTCATTAATTTAATTCATTTATTTAATTCAATTATTTAATTCATTTATTTAATTCCTTTATTTAATTCCTTTATTTAATTCCTTTATTTAATTCATTCATATAGGGTGGGCAAAAATAAGGGTCCTATTTTTAAAAATTCATAACTTTTTTATTTATTGATTTTTTAAAAAATTTTTTTTGAATAAGTAAAGGAACCCTTCCGAAGCAAGCATGAGCCGTATTAGCCCTAAGGAACGTACCCTCATTTAGAAAACATTATTTTTTAAAAAACTCAAAACAGTCTAAAAAACAATACTTTAGTTTTTGTAAGTTTTAAGAAGTGTTTTTCGGCTAAAATTTGTTTTGTTTGTTTCAAAAAATCTCGGAAGGGTCAGTCTACACACACATAAAGTTTGGTGAGTTTAACTTTTATTTTGTGGAAGTTATTCAAATTCAAGTTATTCAGATTTTAAGATAGGACCCTTATTTTGGCCCACCCTGTATAATTAATTTATTTTCTTCATTTATTAAAATCATTTATTTAATTTATATATTTACTTAATTAATTTAATTCATTTATTAAATTCATTTATTTACTTCATTTATTTAATTCATTTATGTACTTCATTTATTTAATTCATTTATTTAATTTCTTTATTTAATTCCTTTATTTAATTCATTTATTTAATAAATATATTTACTTCATTTATTTAATTCATTAGTTTAATTTCTTGATTTAATTTCCTTATTTAATTCCTTTATTTTATAAATTGATTTAATTAATTTATTTCATTTCTTTATTTAATTACATTATTTAATTCATTTATTTAATTGCTGTATTTAATTATTCTATTTAATTCATTGATTAAATTATTTTATGTAATCCATTTATTTATTTAATTCATATATTGAATTCATTTATTGAATTCATATATTTAATTAGTTTATTTAATTTATTTATTTACTTCATTTATTTAATTCATTTATTTAATTCATATATTTTATGCATTTATTTACTTCATTAATTTTATTTATTTATTTAATTTATTTATTAAATTCATGTATCTAATTCTTTTATTTGATTCATTTATTTGATTTATTTATTTGATTCATTTATTTAATGCATTTATTTAATTCATTTAGTTAATGCATTTATTTAATTCATTTATTTAATTCATTTATCAAATTCATAATTAAATTGATTTATTTAATACCTTTATTTGATACATTTATTTGATTCATTAATTTAATTGGTTTATTTAATTCCTTTATTTAATTCCTTTATTTGATTAATTTATGTAATTAATTTATTTAATTAATTTATTTAATCTCTTTATTTAATTCATATATTTAATTAATTTATTTAATTCATATATTTAATTCATTTATTTGATACATTTATTTAATTCATTTATTTACTTCATTGATTTAATACATATATTTTATTCATTTATTTACTTCATTTATTAATTTCATTTATTTAATTCAATAATTAAATTCATATATTTAATTCGTTTATTAAATTCATTTATTTAATTCATATATGAAACACATATATTTCATTCATTTATTTACTTCATTTATTTAATTCATTTATTTGATTCATTTATATAATACATTTATTTAATTCATTTATTTAAGTCATTTATTTAATTCATTTATAAAATTCATAATTAAATTCATTCATTTAATTCTTTTATTTGATTCATTAAATTGATTCATTCATTTAATTACTTTATTTAAGTCATTTATTTAATTCAACCGCAGAAAGTTATATTACTCAGAGTGAATTACTCGTTTGTGTTATCGTAAAACGAATTCGACCCATTAAACCAAATACATAATGCTATGTTTACACAGCGTTAAATGCCGCATTTCTGCGATGTAAAAAAGAATATTCCAAGCTTAAAAACCTATATCCACTTCTTAAACAGCAATTATCTCGGACAATGAGAAGCCATTGCTCGATGGTAGTGCAACTTCTTTAGCTGCTGTAATTCTTGGTCCCATCTTATGTGTATCTATTTTTATGCAACTAAATCGACATAGGTCTACTTGTGACGCGACGAAGAGTTGTATTGGTGCAATATTAATTGATTCATAAAGTTTAATGAGGTTTGGAATTATTAACCAAAAGAAAGTGTGGTCAATATACTTTTTGAGGGGCAAGAATGCATAATTCTTGTTTTTACTTCAAAGTATTTAAAAGATCATCTTCAAATCGTAATTTTGATGAGTTATATTTCTCGTGTTAAGAATTACGGCTCGAAAAAGTAATTTTTGTTTTGAGTTAGACGAATTACTAAGAAATTATTTGCAGATCAGATTGATGATTAAAAACAATTTGTTTAGCATTAAAACTTTCGTTGAGAAAATAAATATCTTTTGGTTTTCCGTTAATATCGGAAGCGATATATTTCAGTCATCAATTGAAAAGGTAAAACATGTCGACGAACAAATGTGGTTACGATATGATTACGGAGACCACCAGCTATATCTGATAAATATACGTAATCATCAAGGAATCGTAAAGCGTGCTATTCATGAAAAAAAGCAAGCCGGATATTACGGCTTGACTGGATGACTCGAATTTTTAGGGTGAAATATAGTCTCTTATTGACTGACAGCAGAAAATGCATCACGGTTGGTTATTGGTTAACCAATAAAAAAAATATATGCCACAAATGAAAATTCTGAAAAAAGTCAGAACTGGTGCTTAGAGGTCACTGCAGAAGACAGTCCTACGGACTGACCAACCGACCGATCGATCGAGAATAGGAATAAAAAAAACTAAAAAGCTTTCAAATTCGACCTCTTTTATAGGGACAAAGGCACCTAAGTAAATCTCAACGTTCTCCAAGTTGTATTTTCTCCCAAACAGCAACATTCTGTCTATTTGTGTTGCATACTTTTTTTCACAAAAAATATTGGTTATTGATTATGTCGATTTCTTGTTTTGTCGTTGCCGACAGAACCGACCACTTACGCAAGTCTCCGACTAAGTTGCTTCAACACCAAAATTCACATTCCGATGCTTTTGCATTAATCCGTCTTTATTTTATTTAGCGAAATTACAGCAAAATCTGAGTAGATTAACTGATGAAAGTTGCAAAGATTAAACCACTTTTTCTGTCTTTCAAGTTTGCTCTTTGTTTACGCCTTGTCGTTATTCAATCTAAACCATCATCGGATATGGATATGAGAGTCTCTGCTGTGAACATTTACGAAATCTTAATTGTGAGATAATTGAAACTGTTACTAAAGGGCGAACAATTAATGAAGAAACTTCTAGCGATGCTTATCCTCTCCTCGCGTTTCACAATTTGGTTAAGAATTTTAATTACATGCAAATTTGTATCACTCTAAACTGCAAGAATGTTTATCAGAAAATATATATAAAAATAATAAATGAATGGAACCACTATTGTAGCATTTTATCTCATTCACTGGGGGAGAGCACCACTCATTTCCATCCGATTGCTCCACTTACACTTGATCCGCACCTTATAATGCTGAGTGGTTATCAAAGAGGCATCAAGTGCAATTTTTTGAACTTTTGGTATAACTCGACTGATGACTGGACCCAGGGCACCCGACTCATTACCGGGCACTTTAAAAGTTCTGCAAAATTGTTCATGTGAACGACTCTAAAGAAACACATCACTGCTATTGGAATCAACTGTAAAAGCTTCGAATTGTACCATTAATGTAGAAAACAGTTGCGAATGTCCAACGAATTATGGGCGACTTGATACTTAAATGCAAAAAAGAATATGACAAGATATGCGTGATCTAAAAAACGTATTTTAAAGATAGCTATGTGATAAGAAGAAAATTGTATTATCGATTTGCTCAATTATCGTCGCAGAATACATGAAGCCAATGGTATTATAGCCTATGATTCAAGAAGCGTTTGTCCCTTTCAAAATGGTACCCCTTTTCGAAGCAATCAGGGCGCTTGCTTAATTCTCTCGTTGTATTCCCAAATATTTTATCAAAATTCGCTCGCAATCTAAGAAGTTTCCTCTTGTTTAGGATGCGGTTTGGTTCTTCAATGGCTAAAACAAGATTTTCTTTGTACTGCTGGGTTACCGCTAATCAGGTTCGGAGTGCCGCTCGAATATGAAGGTTATAAGTGTTGGTTGAACGATAATCGCCGCCACCAAAGGATGATCGGAAACAGTTAGTGGAATGAGCAGAAGATTGCTTAAGATTTTTCAAGAGAACGGATCGACAAGTATCTGGTTACATGAGACTTGAAGGACGACTGTAGTCCGTTGGGAAGCATATTTGTGGTTAGGAAGTAAGTGTAGTATCTGTTCCGATGGATACTGCACCCCTATAGACGGATGTCGTCTTGTCCTTCGGGGCTTGATTCCACCTGTCTGTGGGTTTGTCCTGTGCAGTTCTAGGAGGTCCACCTTCCCAGGCTTTGTCTCCCCTCTTTGGGGAGGAGTAAGTTTATTGCTTACTGCTTGAGGCGCCCCTACCGGGGAATGCCGACGGGGATGCCCAGGCAATTTTTAAATGGCCAGAGTGCTCACCTCTCGAGCGCTGGCTTTTAACCCCACTTACTCGACCCAAGCTGTGGTCACATCTTACTTGTGGGAGTAAGATAAAACTGGCCTTGTGCCTAACTCCTGCAGAGGAGTAAATAAATATTTGTTCTACAGATTGGATGTTCTAGGAAATAAACTTTGTTCATGGAGGTTTTGTATGGTTTTGGGTGAGAGAGAGAGAGATTAAGAGAAAGATGAATTTGCTTCGCTCTAATCCTATCCAAAATTGATCAAGTTCCTCGTTGTCACAAGATATAAAAAAAGGCTGCCGTAATTGCTATTGTATACGTTTTACTGTAGGAACCGTTGCTTCTGACACGTTACTCTCATCTGGGTTAACCTAAACCAGAAAACCCGTATCTTTTCTTCATAGAATGTTACCATATAGTAAATCCGAGCATTCCGTCGTGGAAGAGAAGACGTGTGTAATAATAGAAGCCACTTAATTTGGTCATGAAATATATTAGTCTTTCATATAAAAACAAAATATAACTTTCTAATTAATTTATCAAGCCCCGTGTTGTCACAGTTTACGATAAGGTTTACGTCATGAAAAACATCCCTTAGTTTAGTTTTTAATTAAACCTCTTCAAATAATATTTCGGAATTTTTGTACTGAAATCAGACGTTTCTTTCCTTGAAACTTCTAATGTGATGTTATAAGGTGCCGACGATGTGGCGTTTTAGTATCGTCAAAAAATAACAACAGAAAAATGAACAATAAAATATTTCCAAAAAGTCTTGGAAACGATCGTACGCCGAATGCTCGTTGGTTTTGAATAGTTGGAACAATGTTAAATTATATTGATCTCAACTACCATTAAATATATACATTAAATATATATATATATATATATATATATATATATATATATATATATATATATATATATATATATATATATATATATATATATATATGATTCAATGTTACAGATCTTTTAAAATTATTTTCGTAGAGATTTGTTTTTTATTATCAAATAATGTATAGTGTTGACTAAATTTTAATTTTTTCAAACACCTACAATTTCATAAAGATGTCTTATTATGGAACACAGTTATATATATATATATATATATATATATATATATATATAACGGTCGCATAGCCTGGACGCGTACAAGTGTCGTTGCCGACATCGCACACTGCCCATGGCCGTAGATTTGTTAAGAATCCCCGTGTCTAGGAGTTTTAATCAGGTACCCATTTACTGCTGGGTGGACAGAGGGAGTTTTCAGACCCGAAAATTTGCATGCCGGGTCGTCCAGCCCAAAGACAAGTGCTATAACCACTCGTCCACAGGCCCTCCCTAATATATATATATACAAATCGTATTTAGCCTTCACATTTTTACGATCGAGCACTATATCATTCTAACACACCCCGACGCACTATGCACCGTGATATATATATATATATATATATATATATATATATATATATATATATATATATATATATATATATATATAAAGTATAAAGGTATACTCAAAAAAGAATAAAAGCGAAATACCAGCGGAGTGCTCAATTAAATTAAATTAAGAGCGTAATATTTTTATTTTTAAATACAGATTTTAATCAGACATGGACCAGTGGTTTCTGACAAGAAAAGGGTTTTAAATTCCCTATTCCGTCTTCTTCAGCATAGTCTGAAATAGTAAATGATGGAATTTCTTCAAAAAACATTTATAACCGTTATAAAACGCTATGGACAAAGAATTTGAAATGAGGGGCCGGCCAGACGCTAGGTCAGAAAAATAACCGTTAAGTAAGAGATTCTATATTTAGAAGTAAAGAACCAGAGAGAAAGAAAAGAAGAA
>OY744516.1:3110000-3270000 GCA_963556195.1 Sepiola atlantica | reverse complement strand
GCCAGGACTCTGAAGACAGGTTATCGGCCAACATAATGCTTCTACAATTCTGGGGATCAGATGGCAACATAAGAAGTTTCAGGATATTATGTTTTTATCCTTATGGAATGTTGTATTATTTATTTTGTATTATTTATTTTGTATTATTTATTTTGTATTATTTATTTTGTATTATTTATTTTGTATTATTTATTTTGTATTATTTATTTTGTATTATTTATTTTGTATTATTTATTTTTTATTATTTATTTTGTATTATTTATTTTGTATTATTTATTTTGTATTATTTATTTTGTATTATTTATTTTGTATTATTTATTTTTTATTATTTATTTTGTATTATTTATTTTGTATTATTTATTTTGTATTATTTATTTTGTATTATTTATTTTGTATTATTTATTTTGTATTATTTATTTTGTATTATTTATTTTGTATTATTTATTTTGTATTATTTATTTTGTATTATTTATTTTGTATTATTTATTTTGTATTATTTATTTTGTATTATTTATTTTGTATTATTTATTTTGTATTATTTATTTTGTATTATTTATTTTGTATTATTTATTTTGTATTATTTATTTTGTATTATTTATTTTGTATTATTTATTTTGTATTATTTATTTTGTATTATTTATTTTGTATTATTTATTTTGTATTATTTATTTTGTATTATTTATTTTGTATTATTTATTTTGCTCGGACTACTATTCTCGTTTTCGTTGTTATTTTCGCAACTTTTTGGTCAATGTAACACTCGACTTTTTTCAGATGCATCTTTTCGAACTTTGAAATTTTCATGTAGAACACAGGAACCTATTTGGAATTTTTTCTATTTTTTTAATCCACAGGGTTAGATTATTCTCGTTCTGTCAGCCATGAGCAGATAAAGTATTAATTAGTATTTTAACACCTGTAGTAAGGATTGAACCTACAATCTCCAGAGTCACTGAGAACTTATTAATCCTCAAAGCCTTTTTTCAAGGCATGCATATTCTGAAGATATAGACGAGTCGACTTCAGATAATTTGGATGACCAGCGGCTGCAAATATTCGCAGACAAGCGGAGAAGGCACTAAGATACAGTTCCCAAGACCCCATCCGACCAACTGTGTCTTAACAATTATTAGCATGCGCTGATAGTTTATCCATAGTTTGTTGGTGTTGGAGGCCTTTTCCAGTTCACCCCCTTTTAGAGTTCGACTGTTGTAAATCCTACCAATGAAATCTGATTCCAACAATGACTTCAAGACATATTCATCAGTCTCCATCAGCATGTACAGCCGCTCAAGTTCCTCTACTTGGTCCTGAAAACCAGGTTCATCCTCCAAGATTTTGGCAACGATTTGACGTGTGAGAAGAAACTGATCCACCAGCAGGTGGTTACGAAATGCTCGTTGCACTGCCTTTCCGCTCATCACGTGTCCGATGGCATTTTCACCATATACTGTCTCCAGGATCTCCTTGGGTCCACTGCCATCCATCAACCTCCCAATAGCACCCACCAAATACATGAAATTATGGATTGTGCCAAGCATAGTACCATATTCCTAATCAGAATACCATCTGGAACAGCGTCCATGAGCCTTCAAAAACAGCGGTTTATCAAAAGTTATGGCAGTCACATTTTGTTTTTTGACGATAGACCGCATAGGTAATCGCGGCTGGACAGGATACACGTTTAATCTCCTGGATTCATGTCTATCATCGGGTGAAATTGTACCGATGATTTACCCGGATATTCGCACTCTTTATGCACCAGGTGCATCATTAGGAGTAGTCGTGTTGACGGCAGATGATATTTTACAGAAAATGTCCACTCTGCGATCACAGATATGAGATGTAAGGAGGGACTGAAATTCAATGCCACGGTTGACATGCTTTGAAAAAACGGTAATATGTGATATTAATCTTCGCCATTTCAACAAGTGGCAAATCCGCTGATTTTTGTCTTAGTACGCCATAACTGACTTGCTTCCTTGGTGTGATAGCCGATGGAAAGGGTACAACGTTATAATATTTTGATTCACGTTGTCTATGGATAGATCAAGAATGTCCATCACATAGCTAAAGCAAAGGAATATGCCGCGTTCACTTAAAACTTTTTAACTTTTTCGTATAATGAAGCAAATCCCATGTTTGAGAGACTATCGAGCAAGAATCGTGACATGTACAAGTAATGCTTTTACACCGAGGGACCCAGCTGTAAGGGTGTAATTGTAGCTCTTGGGCGCACTGCCTGAACAACAGTCCTATGCAAGCAACATTTATGGATGTATCTTTTCCAACAAACAGATGCTACAACAAGAATTGCAAACTTGCGGGAATGAAGTCTAATGCTGCCGTTATTTTCAGTTCGACCGTTGTTGGATACGTGGCGCCACTGTAGTCTTTATGTCAGATTTGATGACTAACACTGCGGTTTTGAGAATTGCTCGTGTTTGTGCTTCCTCGTCGTCTGTCGGGGTGAATTGTAGCATTCGTGAAGAATGTCACAGGCTTTCAACCCTTAAATGTCACGATGTTGTGGACGTTACAACGATCTTTGGTAACAAATAAAGAGTTTCCATCTCGTCTCATCAGCTTTTCCATGATGTACTGATTTCCATACGCCGTTGATGTTCCTCCTTCGTAAGTATTTCCCCATTTTAGCAACAAAGTCCGATATCGTTATCTTTTCCTCATCGTTTTCCTCCACCCTTTCGAATGCTTCATCCTGATCGCTGGCTTTTAGTGTCCCACGTTTTCGTCGTTTGGTTGATTTAACTGACGTGAACTGTCTTCGAATGCTTCGCATCTACGGAACTTGACGTTATATGACTGTTAGTGTACACAGTCTTCAGCGTGAAGATCACCATCAAAATTTGCGATCCGACATGGATCAGCAGGGCCCACTCGTCTTCTTTTTGTGTTGCAATGAACCAGGATTGTTTGAGCAAACGCATCAGTCTTCACATAGCAAATCCTTACCTCACTTTTTCGTTTATAGTTTTTTTTTTGTAGGAAAGGCAATGTGTTTTACCGTCATATGGTCATATGGTCCTAGAGAAACACGAGCGACCCTTTTTACTGGTCGAGCAGAATCATTCATTTTTAGGATAAGGCAATGTTTTTTGTATGTGGTTAACCAGACATGTGTTGTGAACACTTGTTCCCGCTTCAACAATGACTTACACACCTTTTTCGGCTGACGACTGCAGCACTATTTTATCAAAGCACCACAGTCTCCTCACAGTCCAAATTCCGTTCTCATAAAGGACAGCTTTCTCTGCTGGTGGCTGAACTCATGTTTGACCCTGAAAATATATGTAAATATGTGATTTGTAAACCGGAAAAATGTCATTTGACACTTTCCCATGCTACGATTTTATTCAACTCTAATATATTGTAGACTAGACCCAGCCTAACATAAAACAACCGAAAATTGTTTTTGGTAAGGATACTCTGGCAGTATATTCACCCGTAAAAAAGAGTGAGATTAATTATAGGATAGAAGTGGTTGGTGTTTACTTTTTTTTTAGGAAAAATTTAATTATGCGATTGACTAATCAAAGTTTAATTTCCTCAGAATTCTCAATATGCGACAACATATATATATATATATATATATATATGAAGGGATCAGTCGAAAATTTTGTTCTCCCTATCATCAACAAGAAAAAACTATTTTTCTTTACAGAACAATTTATATTCCTATACGTCAAAATATAAAAAAATAAATAAATAATAAAAAAATAAAAAATAAAAAGTTATAACACAATATAAACTTTTTTTCACATTATTTTTTATATACATACTTATATATATATATGTGTGTGTGTGTGTGTGTGTATGTATATTGTGTGTATATTTTTCAGCATTTTTTAATTTACGCAAACATTGTTTAACATAACAGACATTTTCTGTTTCATTATACCTTTTTCTAATGATTATTTTCTGTTACAATAAAGAAAATACTGCATCTTCTATATGTATCACGAACGTGTTCGATTCTTTGTCGAATCATCTCCAAGTGAACAAGAAAGCTGTAGAAAAGAAGAGAATTTCAAAAAGCAGCCGAGAACGCTCACGTGAAGTCACTTAGACGTTAATGGAACGAACCAGTGGAGTTCCAGGAGAAACGTTAACAATTTAAATTCCACGATGCCAGAATAGCGTCACATGATGAATTGTATTACGTTAAGCATTTTAAAATGTCGTTACTGGTTTCATACGTAATGTTATTTATTGTAGGTTGCTTGTTTTTTTATAACGATGGCTTCAGGCATTTTATTTGTTTTAAATTGGTTTCAGAATGTATTATTTTCGTGTTATTAACTAAAAGTTGTCTTGAATCTGTAATACCCATTGCTATTTTCTCATCTTCAGATTTGCTTTTCTGTTTATAATATTCTTCTTTCTTTGTACATCTCACTTTCGACACCCCTGTCTCTTTCTTGTACCCTTTTCTATATATATATATATATACAGGGTGGGCCAAAATAAGGGTCCTATCTTTAAATTTGAATAACTTGAATTTGAATAACTTCCACAAAATAAAAGTTAAACTCACCAAACTTTATGTGTGTGTAGACTGACCCTTCCGAGATTTTTTGAAATAAACAAAACAAATTTTAGCCGAAAAACACTTCTTAAAACTTACAAAAACTAAAGTATTGTTTTTTACACTGTTTTGAGTTTTTTAAGCAAAAATAATGTTTTCTAAATGAGGGTACGTTCCTTAGGGCTAATACGGCTCATGCTTGCTTCGGAAGGGGTCCTTTACTTATTCTAAATATAAAAAAAATCAATAAATAAAAAAGTTATGAATTTTTAAAAATAGGACCCTTATTTTTGCCCACCCTGTATATTCTCCCAACTACAATTGACTTATTTCTATCTTCTTTCTCTGTATTTATGCGTTCTTTCACTCTCGCTTTTTTTCCGCGGAATGTGTTAAATGACGTAGAAAAGGAAATTTCCACAGTAAATAATTAGCTTACGTGATAGCCGCAATCATGCCCATCGCATGAAATGTATCCTTTCCATCCAACGTTATAATGTTTTGATTCACATTGTCTCGGGCAAATAACAGGGACAGATCAAGAATGTCTATGCCATTGCCTCACACAGTTAAAGCAAGGGAATATTCCGCGTTCACTTAAAACTTTTTAACATTAACGTGGTATAAGGAAGCTAATCCCATGTTTGAGAGACTATCGAGCAAGAATCGTGACATGTACAAGTAATGCTTTTACACCGAGGGACCCACCGAGAGGTGCAATTATAGCTCTTCGACGCATTGCCTCACCAACATGTCCTATGCCAGCAACCTTTGTGATTGTATCCTTCCCACCAAATAGATGCTGCAACAAGATACACAAACTTGCGGGAATCAAGTCTGCGATCACAGAGATGATATGTGGTGCGTACAGGCATAGTATGTAAATTAGATGTCTATGTGGAAAAAAGAGAGTCACTCTCCCTAAATACAGAAGCATTAGTTAATATTAGAGAGTGGTTGAATCAGCATAGATTAAAAGGGGTGACAGATATAGATTGATAGCTAAGAATGAGATGAGGCACTTGTTCAGTTAATTATAAATTACGGATAATAAGAACAATTAAAACAGATTTTGTTTTCAGACATAATTAAATCTCAGAACTAAAGAATAGTTGAGCATGTATTTTGTGTGATTAAAGTATATAAGAAAAAGCCTTTGCGAAAGAAACGTTGATAAACTTACATTTAGTATCAATAATAGACTATCTGTACGTACGTGGTGTTGCCCAGGAATCAGTTTACTTTTATTTGTGTTTCACCTTATTTTAAATATGACGTTTTTTACCATATTAGTAAAAAAAACAATAAGATTTTGAAAGGTAAATTTAATTACAATACTAAAACTTATATCGGCTTATAATTGTGCTTTAATACATAATTAATTACTTCCCTTGATGTTACACTCAATGAATAGTTATTTATATATATATATATATATATATATATATATATATGGAATTCACCTTTCAACAGCAGTCGACAGGCGTTTTCAACACCCCGCAGAAAACGCCAAAATAGGGAGCATATGTTTCCGGTCACTGTCCCTGCTGATTAGGACATATATAAACGTCGTTTGAGACGGATCCGGTCTCTTGCCTCCAGAATTTCTTCAGACACAGCAGGGAGAATTGTTTCGCTCCATCGGCCACATCGCAAGACGATGCGACGACTACCTGTCGCGTCAAATCATTCCTTCTCCCCTTTTCTGACTGCTGAACACACATAGTAAGCTTGACACTTTCTTTCTCTCTTTTCAATTATACACGCACACACGCACACACGTACACACGCACACACGTGCGTCTTTCTTCTTACAAAACTTATTTAAAGAGACATTGCTTTAAATAACAAAAAGACACTATTTCTTTCAAGCCGTCAAAGAGACATTTATCCAAAAGACACTAAAAGACTTTCGTCAAATATGGAATATAATTTTTATGTGTAAAAATGCAAAATAAATTGTTGTTGTTAATATAAATGTTTGAGTATTGGATATTTTATTTGCCCTTCATTTGTGTTGAATGTTGACGTTTTCTTGCTCGTTTTTCTTCAATATTTAAGAGGAATAGAATGCGTTAGCATCCCCCACATATATATATATATATTTAAACAGAGACGTAAGGTTTCTTATTCTATCAGCTTACTTTATTTTAAATAGGATATGGAAACTTAAATTTTATAATTACGGTATCGTTGAATCATTAAATCAGTAATTCGATTTTTCCGTATGTTATAATTTTTTGAAACGTCAAAGATACATTGCAGGATTTGTCTAATTTCGAGATATAAAATATCTTAACTAATTTTAGAAATGAAAAATATATCATTACATAGATTTATGAGTTTCTAAACCTGAATTCAAACATAAGCGATTATAAAAAATAAATTAATGAATGGGTAAACATTATCAATAGCGTTGGAAATTATGTTAATTGTGCAAAACAATTTATTTTTGATGTAACTACGCATTGGCATTAAAAAAACAATTTAATATTTAATATATACTACAATTTAGGCTCGTAGGGCCCATACATCTAGTTAGTTAATTCTGATTTGTTAAGAATGTTAAAGCCAATGTTGATGACTTTCTATTCGACTGTTTAAATGCTTCTAAAATCTTTTCCATTTAGAATAATCACGGAATGATTAATTGTTTGTTTTTGTTTAAATATTAACATAGTGTTAGAATAGTTGACTGATTTATGAAGAAAAGAAAATGCATTCTAGTGGATTTAATTTAGTAATTCAATTATTTTTTTTTTAAGTTTGCTTTCGTACTTTTCATCATTGCATTGTTTATATCATAAATACATAATTAATAAAGAATCCAACTAATAAGTAAGTCACGTAGAGGCGAGAAAGACACTCATGCACAGACACACGAGATTTGGTCACACACTTTTATTAATATAGTGTTTTTACTTTTAAAAAAAATTCATTTCCTTTCTTTTTTTCTCTCTCTCTCTTTCTCTCTCTCTCTTTCTCTCTCTCCCCCTCTCTCTCTCCCTCTCCCTCTCTCTCCCCCTTTCTCCCCCTCTCTCTCTTTCTCTCCCTCTCTCTTTCTCTCCCTCTCTCTCTTTCTCTCTTTCTTCCTCTCCCTCTCTCTCCCCTCCCTCTCTCTTACTCTTTCTTTCTCTACATTAATGTCATTTACCATTTTGTCTTTTAATTATCACCCTTTTTCCCAATCACAACTTTATAACGAAGCCCTTCGTATCTCGCTGCAAAACACGCACCGGCTGTGCGTCTGTTCCATCAATCCGTATACCACGTCAAGTCACAAAAAATCAACACGACATTGTTTACACAAACAGATTTAAAAACTCGTTCTGTTTTCCCGCTCCCCAAAAAACACAATGCAATGAAAAATTAATTTAAAAGAAACGAATTGCTTTCTGTTTTCTTTAGAAGTTTTAAATACCATTTCTTTCCCGCCCAAGGTCATCATTTTTAGAAGGAGCCAACAAAGTGCACCGACTTTGTTTGTTTTGCTAGACGATAAATTCAACCATTTGTCAAATAATTAACTGTCACAATGAAGCTTGTACATATTTATAAAAGAGAAAGCGAAATGATTGACCAAAGGTTCATTAACCCTAGCCCTTACTGGCTCATAGGACAGGAAAGACGGCAAATAATATTACATACTAGCGGGACCCGTGTCCCAAATTTGTCCAGAAAAATTGATGAAAACAAAAAGTCTCAAAGGACCAGAAAGACTATTTTCCCCCAAAGTGCTACGCATTTATCCACGATGAACTATTCGTAAAAAGAACTTTAGATAACAGTAAAATGAATACAATCAACAAAGCAAAGGCGATTAATTAATGAGAGCTCATTTCGAAAGCAATATGCAAATTAGTTTACCTTCGGACGTTGACATGACGGAATATATTAAAAAGTTGTATTTCTATCGTGAATAGAAATGTAACCTTTTTATCTCACTGTCAGTGCCAAAAGTTGCTCAACTTTATTAATACAAAGATTTACTGAAATATTTTTAAATATAAATTTGAAAAAATTATTCGAGAGAAGCTTACTGAATTATTTGTTTTACCGCGATGTGCGTGTGTTGGAACTAGGGAGGGGGCTAGAACTGGGGCGAGGGCTTTCTGTTTCATTTTACAATTTAACAAAAAAATTAAATTACTTGTTTATGAAGGAATCGAAATGCTTATGGTGGAATTTAATTTCGTAATTAAATTATTTTATTAAATAAGATTCTTAAGAGGAGAATTGCGATTTGCTCGTGGGAAAAATAAAATATCTAGGTCAAATTATAGACAAGGATAGTACAAGACAAGACCTAGAACGAGTGCCGGAAAATGTATCGTCACTAAAAGTGTTCTTAGTTTAGCAAATTATTACAATGTGTTTATTCCAAACATGTACAATTTGTGAGCGCCTATTAATGAGCTATTAAAAAAGAATTATTTTTGACGCACTACAATCGAAATCTCGAAATCAGTGTAGCTACTGATGGCATTGGAGCTTGCATATTACACAAAATAGAAGACGGGTCGCTAAAACCTATCACACATGCGTCTCGTACATTACTACCTGCAGAAAAAAGTTACTCACAAATCGAGAAGGGGACATGCTAACGATTCATGGATCAAAAAAGGATTACCAACGCGTACTACAAACAGACTACAGATATGAGGGAACCATTCTTCTCAATTACAGTTATAGAATCGAGTATCTCCTATCGTAAAAAATCAGTCATGCTGACGGATTATCTAGACTTATCCCAAAATATGCTGAACCCCTTGAAGACACAGTGATTATCTCCCTACAAACGAAGATAGAAGTAAAAAATGCATTGTGTGACGTCATTAGCTTTCGTTTACACTCGAATGAATAAAAGAAAAGGTGCTGGACGACGATTTTTTTTAAACATCAGAAATAAAAGAAAAGAAAGGCACCGACAAATCTCGGAAGTGTATTCAATCTTAAATGAAGTAGTTATGTACGACGATCGAGTGATTAATTCTGCAACATTACAGAGAAGAATACTAAAAGAATTTCATGTCAATCACCCAGGCATTTCGAGAATGAAAAACCTCATGAAAAGCTATGTGTATTGGACAAGCATGGACTAAGACATTGGAAATGCGGTGAAACTTTGCAATGGTTGTGCTTTGGCAACGAAAACACTTTCTATAAAGTTCAGGCCCTGGCTGAAAATTAATCAACCGTGGTCTAGGATCGATATATATGTTGCTGGACCACTAGATGGTTTCTATTACCTAATAGTGGTGGACAGTATCTCAAAATGGCCGGAAATATTAAAAGCAATCACGGAAGTAACAATTAGTTTTTTACATGAATGGTTCGCCCGGTTCGTGGTCGTTGACTGTATTGTATCGGATAACGGAACGGAATTCATGTCGAGTGAATTTAAAATATTCTCACAAACTTTGGTAGTGGAGCATATCACGATCGCGCCGTACAATGCGATGAGTAATGTTCAAGCAGAACGATTCGGTGATACATTCAAAAGAGGCTACCGAAAAGGCAATTCAAGAACATTTGCATGGTATATAGGATGACTCCAAATTACAATGTTACATATTACATGACGCCAGTAAAAGCAATGTTTGTGAGGAAGATTAAAACGGTGTTCGATAGATTATTGCCAACCCATACGAAACCATTCGCTTCAAAGTTGGAGAAAAGGTTTTCCTTCGGATTTTCAAAAACAATAAATCTTACTGTGAAACAGGGATAGTAGATAAACAGATTACAAACATGATTTACATGGTGAAGGGACCCAAGTGGATCCACAGCGCCACATAAACTAGACGAGGAAACGATATCCACATATTGTCGAGAATAAAACTCCAGAAAACAAACTAATGGATGTTGTGCTCGACACATTTGAGATACCAATCTCGCAAACAAGTTCCTAACAACAATGATCAAAATGGAAACGTCAGATTACGGATTTAATTGTAATAACCCCTAAAAAGATAAAAAGTATTGATTATCTACGGAGAAAAACTAAAAAGATTGGTGTTATGATGCGATGGCGATCTACTCTTGTCTGTGACCATATGGACTCTGCTAGACACTATATATATAGTAGCATACGACGAAGTCACAAGGAGGTCTTAGGACAGTCTTACTGTGGCATATTATTATGTACTTATGTAAATACACTCTTGTAAATATACCGCCGTGTTGTCTTATAGCCCTCCAAGGTCACAACACTGGCGACGAGAACTCTGACTTGTTCGGACACAACATAACCCGAACTTGTGTTACACACAACACGGACAACGAGAACATGGAATTCTTTAAGGATTCAAAATAACCATTACTAAAACAGGCAATGTTGCATTTTCTAGACATTATGTATAAAGTAGCCTACGCCGAATGACGAGCAGTCTTTCTGTAAGATACTATTCTATACTTCTGTAAATACGCCCTCTTGTAAATATACCACCGTGTTTTTTTTATTTATCATTTTATAGGCCCTTTATGTCACAACAATATCTTATTGTTATTGATCCTTCAGGGTCACAACAATTACATTAAGCGTTGAATGTGTACGAGTCAAGTTCGTATATATTGTTGGTATTAACAGGCCAACCTCATGAAGAATATGGCACTTCATCACACGCGGATGGTCATTCATTATATAGAAGCTGTATTTTGCGCATTCTAGCAAAATCATTTTAAACTTTGGTAACGGGTGAATATTTAAGGCAATGAGTAAATAACAAACAATTACCTTTAAACACGGCGACATCAAAACAATGAACTTCCGCTTTCATATTTAGTAAAATATGACTTGCTGTAAAAAGCTTTCAGATATTTACAAATAGGGAGGTGGCTGTTCTGATGTGGACATTAGCGGGAACTGATGATTGGGCGTGCAATTTTGTAATACTGTGTGTTCTATAGTATAACTTTCACTGTGGACGTTGACAACTTTTATGTGTTTCTACCTGTGAGTACCTGCTTTAAAATAAAATTGTGATAGCCAATGTCAACAACGGAATTGAGTTGCTCAAGAAATATATATATATATATCATGATGATTTATACGTGTTTGTATGTTTTTGAACAAATTAATATATTTTGTACACATGAGTATATTTTTGTACAAATGAATATATTTTCGTACAAATGAATATATTTTTTAACAAATGAATATATGTTTGGCCAAATTAATATATTTTTGTAGAGATTTATATATTTTTGTAGAAATAAATATACTTTTGTACAAATGAATATATTTTTGAACATCAGAATATATTTTTGAACAAATGTATATACTTTTGTACAAATGAATATATTTTTGTAGAAATAAATATATTTTGTACAAATAAATATATGTTTAACAAATATATTATTTTTCACAAATAAATATATTTTTGTACAAACGAATATTTGTTTGTACAAATAAATATATTGTGTACAAATAAATATATTTTTCTACAAATAAATATATTTTTGTACAAATAAATATATTTTTGTACAAATTAATATATTTTGTACAAATTAATATATTTCTGAACAAATAAATATATTTTGGGGCAAATGAATATATTTCTGTACAAATAAATATATTTTAGTCAAATCTATATGTCTTGACAAATGAATATAATTTTGGACAAATGAATATATTTTTTGACTAATAAATATAAGTTTGACAAAGAAATATATGTTATGGTTTCAAGCAAATTTTCCCATTTACCTTTTATATTTGTTAGCTTCTAGATTGTAGATTTGTTAATAAATCACTTTAAGCTGTTATATTTTATTCACAGTTGCATGTGTAAGAGTTAATTTCGCATATATTATTAGTACATTTATTTACTAATCATTTGCAATGAACTTTAATTATTTTAAGAAGAAATACAGAAGATTAGAGACGATGATTTTGTCATAATTATCGCAATTTTTAACAACTACATTGTATTCATAATATTTACAAATTGAAACGCGGTTTTAGTTGTTAAGCTAATACATATTTCATTCCTTATTTCTTATTTCTCATTTCTATAATTGTACGTTTATGCCTCGTTTTTCCCCGCCCTCTTTTTGTTTTCATTGATTGTTTTTACTGTATTTTGTTCGTTATTTATCTGCTTTCTTCTTCTTCTTCTTCTAACGCCAACACTTCCCTCTCCGTTTTTCGCTCATTTGTGTACGTCTGTCGCTTATTGTTACCATCCCGGAAGACACGACAGATGCCACGCGGTGTTTGAACATACGTACAGATACGGCGTGTATGGTTAGATTTGTAAAATTAAAAGACGGGACAATAAAAAGAAGAGGAGGGTAATCTGTTGTTGCTTTGCGCTTCTTGTTCGCATCGGCTGCAGCCCTAGGCAAGCCAACTTAGTACAAAGAAAGAGAACTCCACGCTCTTAATGACCATTTCTTTTCTGGGCGTTATTTAGCCATTTTGTTTGATGAAAGCAATTCAAATGCCGTTTAAAATGCGGTTTCTTTAGAGCGACGAAACCTAATTAATTAGTTCCATAAATTCATTAAATCTACGCCACAAATCATCAGTCGTTTTAATAACTATATCATTTAGAAGCAGGTTATCTGTATGACCCAATTTCGGAGGCGACATTTGCTGGCAAATGGCATCGAGATAATGAAAAAGTGCATACACAACAAGAATAAGTTAGTAAAAATTTGATTGTTCCTTATTAGAGATGAAAGGAGATGGTGTAAAGTCAATAAAATCAAATATATATATATATATATATATATATATATATATATATATATATATATATATATATATAATAAGGAGATGTAGTTTGCTTGAAGCATTACGTGTAATGTGTATATAGACGAGTATTAGAAGGATATCACAATGCAAGTAATGGAAATATGTCGGCGTTCAGAAGTAAGACAAAAACAAGTGATTTTATTTTATATATTATTTCAAAACATTTTTTAATAATATTTTTATATATAGTAAATCTTACTTGATTAGGCAAGACTTCAACACTGTGATGTAATTGTGTGACCGTGTTCCATAATATGTTTTATTGATTATGGAACACGGTCACACACATTACATACCAGTGTTGAAGTCTTGCCTAATCAGGTATGATTTACTATATATAAAAATATTATTCAAAAAAATTTTGAAAAAATATATAAAGTAAAATCACTTGTTTTGTCTTACTTCTGAACGCCGACATATTTCCATTTCTTGCATTGTGATACCCTTCTAATATCCCTCTCTCTCTCTCTCTCTCTCTCTCTCTCTCTCTCTCTCTCTCTATATATATATATATATATATATATATATATATATATATATATATACTATTAGTATTAGTACTTCATGTATCCACATAAAATATTATAAGGAGATATAATTTTTTATGTATCAGTCTTCAGTATTTACTTCAACAGTGCTCGATACGTACGTAGAGCTAGGTAGTAAGCAATGAAAATATATATGGCAATCAAGCTACACAGAGGCTCCCGTGTTATCTATACCTATCCAGCGTTAACTAGGATATGGTTAAGACATTTTAGTTTATAATTTTTTTGTTTTTTTTGTACACATTTTAAAACTTATACAACAAAGAGAAAGGCATTTTAGTTAGAAGGAAGACAATACTTTTATATTCTTCAATTGAAAATATTAGTTACCGCCTAGCCGATCTTCACTTTTCGGTTAAAAATCTTTTATGATTGTATGAGCTGGACAAACTATTTCTTGCAATTAATGGTCGCGAAGTGCGTTATTATATTATCAATAACATGGAACAACAATAAAAAATAAAAATTGGCTAGTCAGAAGCAAAGGGTGATTTGTTAGCGTGATAGATATTTGAATCTGACTTTGAAAATCCAACAAAAAAATGTTATTAATTTATTTATATATATATATATATATATATACGCTCAATATGAGTGGAACACTTTTGTGAATAAAAAAATGATGGTTTCCACTTAGCGTAACGTAATACTTATCCGTAAAAGTATTCAGTCTTCTCGGTTACCAGTATCGTAAAATTGTAAACAAATGAATACATTTATTAATACAATATAATTTATTACACTAACAGTAGCGGATTCGTTAGGTGAAATTATTAGATATCCAACACCCATTTGAATAAAATAATTTAACTGAATGTGCATTGAAATATTGTTGCAATAAAAAATACATATAAAATATAAACAAACGGCAAATCGGACAACAATGAAAGTAAGTTAAATCTACTACTACTACTAATAATAATAATACTAATAATAAGAATAATGATGATGATGATGATGATGATGATGATGATGATGATGATGATGATGATGATGATGACTGGGACCTTTGGGAGGCTTATGTCCACCAAAATCCCAGGGTCTTCTCATAAAAATTAATTCATATGGTATTTGACGAATATTTAATATAATTAAATTCTTACTAACAAAAAGAGAGATCCAGCTTGTCCTCGATGGCCATTCATCTAAACAATATGAAATAAATGTGTACCCTAGGAATCGATCCTTGGATCGTTATTGTTCCTGATTTTCATAAACGTCTTCCCTGATGACATTGTGTCTGAGATGGGTATACTTACTGACAACACCACGCTCTACTCTTGAAAACGGACGCGCACATATCCGATGTAATAGCTGAATCCTTAGAAAGTGACTTCCGATCTGTAGTGGAATAGGGGCATAGATAGATGGTAACATTTAATGCTGTTAACATAAACGTCATTTCCTTTAACAACTTGAGAAACCTCTTCAACCACCGATTGCCATCGCAAATAACACCTAACCTGAGAATCGAACGTTTAAAATCCCCGACCTAACATTCACAGATGACACGAATTTGAACAAAGACACTGCCAAGGCTGATGCAAAGAAAGAGGGCTCCCTTCACTGTGCTAGAAAACTTCTCACACATGAAAGTATCATAAATCTCTTCAAAGCAACCATCCGCCCATGGAGTATTATTGTCGTATCTTGTCTGGTGCACCATCCACTAATCTCTCCCTCTTAGACAAGTTCCAAAAAAGAGTCGCTAATCTAATAGGTCCCTAACTATCAACCAAGCTCCAGCTCCTGTCCCATCGCCGCAATGTTGCATTTTTGTGCTTTTTTTTACTAGTACTTCAATGAAATATGCTCCGATGAACTTGTGACTCTGGTGCCCCCTTGACATAAACACACTCGACTAACTCGACAATCAGCTAAATCCCATCCATTCACTGTGGAGGTCCCCAGATGCCGGAGAGCCTTCTACTCCAATAGCGTCTTTCCTCGTGCTGCCGAACTTTTGAACTCCCTCCATGCTCCATGTTTCCCGACTGTACCGACATGCAGAGGTTTAAAACTAACGTTAACAAGCATCTATCTGCACAGCTCCCAATTTAGGATGACCTCGAAAACTTTCACTGTAATTCTCAGTAGCCCCTTACTTCTACAGTAACAACTTGCCTTTTTTGGGATGAACTAGGTTAAAAAAAGGGAAGACAAATGGTCGATACCAACGAGAAAGCAATGGTACGCGGCTGTTGCGATAACGCAAAGTCATTTTCAATGATTATCGATTGAGGGGGGGATACAATTTCATAGACTAAAGTTGAAATTAATACTACTAATAAGTATAAATAAAAAGATGGCCAATACCAGGTAGGTACCGCAAGTTAAAGAACTATCCGCGACGAGGGATGCCTTCACTTTTATTAGGTATGGGAATGGTTTTATTAGCATAGGAATATGACAACAACAGATTAAAAATGGTGCCATGTTTTTCCATGTTTCTTTCGTATTTCATATAACTTTTGTTTCGTGGAAAACAACGCAAAATAGTTTTAATGAGTGGCCCCTTTTCTTTAAGATGTGACCATCGATACACAATATCGCGTGCGCTAAATTTGAAAAATGCTAACAGTCTTTGTAACTTTAAAATAAATCGTTCGTCACTGAAAATAGTGACATAATGCTAAGTAGCCTGAAAAAACTATTAATGCCACGAGAAAAAGAATTATATATTTATGAAGGAAAACTATTCCGCTTTGTTTTCATCTAAATTGTATCCAAATTACGCCAAAAGAAAACGATATATCGTAAGTTGAATTTTAATTTGAACAGAATTTCAATATATTTACCAATTTTCGCTCACTACACCGGTTTCTGATAAGATTTCGATTTATTAATGTTAAGAAAAATATTTTGGTAATATAAGCCTTCTATCCATTCACCCTTCATTGACACCTGTTACTTGATTTTTAGCAGTGATCGGGATGGTGACTGTGAAGAAAGCGCTGAACTTGAATCTTTACTACTCGTCATGCAAGAGTCGCAAGAGTCGCAAGAGCCAACAACTCACCGTCGAGGACCAAGGAACTAGTTGCACAACTCGCACAACAGGTTGCACGAAGTCCTGCACGTCATGAAGGACAAAGTCCCTGAAACATTTAGGATCTATGCGTGTATTTCCAGTAAAGTCCACGTCATGCTGCCTTACATCTTCGTAAAGGGACTGATTTTTATATTGAATTGCTGTCTACTGTTGTCAAGCGATGCCTGTCGAGGGTGGGTGGTGGGGGACGGAAAGGTCGTCCGTGTGGAAAAAGAACTCAGCTCCGTGTCCGGGAACTTCCTTGACTGTACCAGTCCCAACATATTCCCCTAGATCGCCTGATTGAAACAACATAGACTATTACGTGTGGTGTGCAGTTCAGAATGATACGAATCGTAGAACCTGTAATACTAAGGGCAAGCTGGGGTTCAGGCGTCTCTCGGAGGAATCGTGCAGTTCGCCTGCTCTAGGCTTTGGAGTTTGTAGTAGAGACGCAGGGCGACTTCTTCTAGTGAGCTGTACTCGGCAAATAATCCTTTAAGAGATGTGCTTTGGATGTTGAGAATATATAAATTATTGTCTAAGATATGACTTATTTTTCCAAAGTGTCAAATTTGTTTCGAACACCTTGTATGAAGTTAAAAACTATTAGACCGAATGGCGCCAAATTTGCATTGATCATCTTTTAATTGTCAGTAGTTTCATGGAAGATGGTTAACTACGACAACTACTACTACCACTAATGCTACTACTACTACTACTATTATTATTATTATTGATGCTACTACTACTACTACTACTACTAATGATAATAGTAATAATAATAATAATAATAATAATAATAATAATAATAATAATAATAATAATAATAATAATAATAATAGCCGTACTATTACTAATGCTAAGAATAAAAAGCAACAAACATTTATAGGGTTGAAATCTACTCGACTTAATTACGCCAAATTTGGTATGGAACATCGTTGAGTGACGCACTACTGATACTATTACTACTACTAAAACTACTACTATTACTGCTAAGATTAAAATCAACAAAATCTTCTTTTTGTTCAAAACTACTCGACAGAATTGCAGTAATTTGACCTCGAACATCCAGTGGTCAGTACCGTAATGAAGAGGCGGAGACTACTAATATAACTACTAATAATATTACTACTACTAATATAACTACTAATAATATTACTACTACTAATATAACTACTAATAATATTACTACTACTAATATAACTACTAATAATATTACTACTATTACTTCTTAGACTTAAAATCAATATCATTATAAAAGGGAGTATAAAGAGTCATGTTTAGTTTATTATTTAAGTGAGACAATTGTGGCCGAACGCTCCTTCTTTGATAGTAAATGTACGCATGGATTTAAATTCTACTTTACAGGGTTTAATTTTTTTAATTTGAAACATTTAAAGAAAACTTAAAAGGGAGTTTGATTTAGTTTTATAGGTGAGTAATGGGGGAATTAGTCATTTTGTACAAAAATAAACTGACCAATAAATGTTAGTCGTTATTCCTTCTTACTATTCCGTGTTGCATGTGCTGTTATTCGAACAAAACCGGACAACGCCGGATACACCTGCTTTAATGTCATTCCAGTTTGAGTTTTTGATTTGAATGCGGAATTGGTATAGGAGCACAATGGGAAATAGATCATATTTATTTCCTGTAAAGCTGGTTCTCTCCTCCTTACACACCGGTGAAATTAATAAGAAACTTTTTCTCCTCCCTCATATCTCATATATCCATGCACTGTGTGCAGTGCTGTTGGTTTAGTCCCAACTAAACTTCTATTTTATTACACACCCGATTTCCTGCTATAGTCCCAACTAAACTTCTATTTTATTACATCCCCTATTAACTGGTCACTCCTGCCTCTTTCCCTATAATAATGTTTTATAAGGTGTTTTTTCTCTCCCTCAAAATTATCTTTGTCCATATCTTCCCCTGTGCTCTTCCTCCTCCCCTCTTGCGCTGCACATCTTCTTGCAGGATGTTTTCATTAAAAAAAACTTCATAAAAGGAGCCTTGATGATATTCAACCTTTGTTTTCGAAACTTATTTTTGTTTCTATTCTATTTTTATTTTTTATGTTGTTTTTAATTCCTACTTTTATTTTATTTCATTTATTTTTATTTTATTTTTATTTCAATTATTTATTTTTTTATTTTTTTGTCTTATATTTTTATTTTGTATTTTTAATTTTTATTTTCATTTCTTATTTTCATTTTTATTTTTATTTTTTATTTTTATTTTGTATTTTATTAGTTTGCTAGTTTATTCTTTTTATTTCTTTTTTTATCGTTTTATTTTTTATTTTTTATATTTTATTTTTATTTTTATTTTTATTTTATGATGTTTATTTAATTTTATTATTTTATAATTATCATTATTATTGTATTTTTCTATTCTTTTTATTTTATATTTGTAACTTATTTTTATTTCTAATATTTGTCTCTGTCAATAGATGTTTCTTTACGACGAGCTTTGTAATTTTTTCTTTGATTTTCTGTAAGACCTGGTACTAAAGGCGCTGATGAAAACGTTTTAAATAAGCTTTATTAATTTATGAAATAAAATAAAGTATTTCCAAAATGTTTTGGAAAAAATCGTACGCCATACTAGATTTGATGTTCTAATTCTTGGAACAATTCTAAGATTTTAATTCATTGAATCTTCATATATATATATATATATATATATATATATATATATATATATATCAATTTATATCAATATATATATATATATATATATATATATATATATTGATATATAAATATAGTTTTGCTCACCTAAAAAGAAACAGACCGTAAATATACATCTCACAGAAATGTACTTATTTTGTGAAATTTAAAAAATAAAAAAATAAAAAATAAGAAAATGGAATATAAAATGAACCTGACTTACTTACACATGCTCTGTTATTGCGGATTGACAATCATCGAGCTTAATCTTTTAAAGAGACTGTGAATTAAAAGCACTGATAGTACATGCTAATACATATATTGTCATAATTAATAATATATATATATATAAATATATATATATATAAATATTAGTAAACTACAATGAAAAAGTAATACTATACATTTGTCCTGTTGATAGGTTCGATTCAAAGATTCAAAAGATTCAAAAGATTCAAAAGATTCAAAAGATTCAAAAGATTCAAAAGATCCAGATAAGTGATCACTACTGCCTTATCATCGGTCAGTAGACTAATGACGAAAATGGAGAACATAAAAAATAAATTTCTAAAAACTCACTGACTATTGGGTGTATACCGACGACACTATCTATGTTATTCATCTAAATGCCTATACCCCCAGTTCTTGTCGGTCGAATAAATAGATTGACCATTAACTTTTTACAAATAGTTGTGTTCCTTTTTTCGCCATTAGTCTATTGACTGATTATAAGGCAGTAATTATATTCTTCTATCATATAAATGGCAAACGTCTGTGTGTATGCATATGTCCGAATAAGGCTCTCGAGATACTCCAAGGGTCGAATAATATCGTAAATTCAGAAAAAAATATTTATTTTTGAGGGTCAGGTTTGTAAATTCAACGCTATTATGTAGTAATTTGAAAATCAATGTAATATGTAATAATTTTGCTGACTCATTCCATAAACTTCAACTGGAAATGACATCGGAGGGAAGATGTGGGGTAGGAGATTAAAATTAATATACACTAATCTGGGGAAATACCGGTATCGGGTGGGGTAGGACAGGAAAACTTTTACTCCCTCGCAGGTCCTTCCTTCCTTCCTTTCTTTCTTCCTCCTTCCGCCTACTCCCGCGCCCCTTCCTTCCCTCCCACTGCCACCTTTTCTTCCTTCCTTCCTTCTTTCCCTCTCACTACTACTTTTTCTTTCTTTATACTTTCCCTCACACTATCTCCTTTTCTTCCTTTTTCTCTCCCTTCTACTCCCACATTTTCTTCTTTTCTTTCTTCTTTCCCTCCAACTCCCACCTGTTCGTCGCTACTTTCTTCTTACTCTTCTACTGCAACTTTTTCTTTTTGTCTCCCTTCTTTTTCTCTCTTACTCCCATATTTGCTTCCTTTCTGAGTTATTTTGACCCTTACTCACACCTTTTCAAAATTAATTGACGCTAATTCTTGGGAAAATCAATATTTAAAATACAAAACAGGAAATGAGTCGGCATTTTTTAAATTTTGAATTTTAGTAGACGCTGCACGCTACTAACTGCTGATATTCTCTAGTGTCCGCCATTTAAAGAGAGACCTGTGCCGAGATATAGAATGAGACCAGTGTAGAGATATAGAATAAGACCTACGTAGAGATATAGAACGGGAGACTCGAGTAGAAATATAGCTGAGGAGACCCACGTAGAGATATAGAGGGTAAGACCCGAGTAGGGTAAGGAGTCCGTTGTAGTCGGATGGTATGGGAAGTAGTCAGTATATATGAAAAGGAATCAGAATGGTATGGGAAGGAGTCCGAGTAGTATAGTATGAGAATAAGTCAGATGGTGTGAGAATGAGTCAGTCATGTGGTATGGGAAAGAGTCCCGGGCAGATGGTATGGGAAGGAATCTGGTGGTATGGGATGGAGTCTGATGGTATGGTAAGTATTCGGAGTTGTATAGTATGGGAATTGTCGGATGATATTGGAAGATGTCAGAGTCGTATGGTATTGAATTGTCGGAGTCGTATTGGAAGGATTCAGATGGTATGGGAAAGACTCGGATGGCATAGGAAGGAGTCTGTTGCCATGGGAGGATGTTAGAGTCGGATTGTAAGGGAAGGTGTCGGGTGGTATGGGAAGGAATCCGACTCGGATAGTATAGGAAGGAATCGGAGGTTTAAGGAAAGGCGCAATGAATCATTAATTGCCTGGGATTATTTATTCTACTCGGCATTTAAAGAAATCGAATGTGTAAACATCATCAATAGTCCTGAATACAAAAATTCGACGGTTACAGTATTACTTTCAGTACTGGTATTGCCTTTATCCAAATCATTTATTTTCATATTAATGCGAAATGAAGGGGGGGGGGAAGATTAGGAATTTACCGAGAACATTTGTTCTACTAGGCGTTTTACGAGATCAAAAATTGTAAGATTTAAGTATTACTTTTAGTAATAGGTATAAAGAAAATTTCCTCGGGCTACTGACTTCATTAACATTACGTATCTTCTTAATATCGTTAAATGGAGTGGGTGTGACAAAAATTAAGATTTGATCCGCACTATTTGTTCTACTTCGCGTTGTCCAGGAACAAAAATTGTAAGATTACAGTATTACTGTTGGTAACTGGTATATATTAACTCCCTTCAGACTGTTGACTTCATTAACATTACTTACCTTCTTAATATGTTGAAAGTGAAGGGGAAAGAAATTAAACAGTGAGCATTAAAATAAGAGAAAGGTATGCGATGGTAAAAATAGAAAGAGAGGGTAAGGGAGAGGGATTGAGAAATGGGGGAGAGGAAAAGAAAGAAATAATAAAGAGACGACTAGATAGATAGATAGATAGATAGATAGATAGATAGATAGATAGATAGATAGATAGATAGATAGATAGATAGATAGAAGTTTTGTTATAAAGATTTACGCACACTACTTTTATCGTCCCGGGCAATGCCGGGTAGCCCTGTTAGTATTTATATAAACCATAGTATCATCCATCATGTATCTATTATTTTCTTACAAACTTTACTGAGCACTCTGTGTTTATTCATCATAAACTACATAACGCTGAAGATGTCAGACTACAATACTTGAGGATACAATTTCGTTTTTCGGCGTTCGGCAGTGTTTAAGCTACACTGACGAGTCGTAATGACGACCGCAGAATTGTCTGTGGATGATCTATCTCTTATATATGTAGATGGTTTCTACAAGGGAGATTGATTACTCTCTGGTAGGATTATCATTTCTCCTACTACAAATTACTTTGACGTTTTGGCGCAGGAAAATAAGTGGGACTACAATACTTGTGATTAAGGTTTCGACCCTCTGCGTTGGTGTGCTGATTGTGTCTAAGCCATAATGATGCGAGGAAAAGGTTGTATGTATCTCTCATATATATGCATGTATATGTATATGTATATGTATAAAATAGTTTACTCATTTATACGCGAGAAAAAACACAAATATAAATTCAACATTATTAAAACAATGCAAGCACCCCCTCTGTCAAAGAAATCCTTTTATATACACAATCCCCAAAAAGCGCCATCCACAGAAACAGTCCCCACTGCTAACAATCCATTTCCTTCACTCTGGCGTTGGCGAAAATTTTAAATAATGACTCAGTTAATGCAAGAAGGATAACAAATATTTTAACCGGCAAGGATTTATCTCCCCTTACCCCCTCTATATTAGTAACACTTTGTGTGTTTCTGTGTATGTGTGTATTTTTTGCATATACGTTACTTAAACATTACAAATCTTGGCTAATTTATTTCAAATCTAAATATCATTGAGAAAATTATAAAAATAGTAAAACAATAAAAAGTAACATTTTGTTTATTTTCCTTTTTAACTTTAAAAATATGCAAACCCAGAAATTTTAAAACTAAAATCACATTAAACAATCCCAGAAAAAGCGGGTAGGTACATCTACTATATATATATATATATATATATATATATATATATATATATATATATATAATGTGTGGGTGTATACTTATCGAAACGTAAATATCCTTTCTATGCTTTATTTTGTGTTTTACACTTCAATTTTGGTAAACATTTTGCTTTTTTACTTTTGTTTTTGGGTTGTTTTATATTTGCATTGTGTCTTCTGTATGTGGCGCCAACGGCCATAAATTTCAAATTATCTGCCGAATCTTCCTCAGGGTACAAAAATAATTTATTCTGCCATTTCTTGTGAGCGAATTCTGCTAATAGTCGAGATTTATTTGAGCAAAAGCCGATTGTCAATATACAAATATTTGCCGAAAAAATATTGACTGCCTGAAACATATTATTATTGCAAAAAAAGTATCATTACTTTCCTGCTAACGATGATCCCCCTTCTCGTCTTGCTTCGCGCACTTGCTTCGTTTTGGGTATATCTCGTGTGGTACATGCGACTTAGATGATTTTTATATTTAATAGATTCTGTTTCAGCTAACTTTTCTTCTCGGTAAAAATGCGCGTCATTCAATTTCATTGGAATATTTTGCGTTTATATACGAAAAGAAGAAAGTCTATAAGAGACACACTTTCCCATTATTCGTTTAATAGCCACATACATTCGTCTATATAGATATTATATAACTCTCTATCTCTCTCTCTCTCTCTCTCTATATATATATATATATATATATATATATATATATATACCTCTTCCTCTCTCTCTCAAAATAAAAATACACAAAGGGTTATTATTTTTTCTACATTCTACGGTTTGTTAGCGTAAAGGAAATGAATCCAACCATGCTGATCTGGCATTCGGGTTTCGAATCTATTCCTGGATACATTTGCTGTCTAGCTACACTGAAAAGTCGTGATGCGATGAACTAGCCTTCTCTGAATAACTATAATGAAAATATAGCACTATATAGTAGTTGTCAGTGTTTATATAAAGCATTGAGATGGCACTTCCTAACTGATCAGCAAGTTAGAATCATCGACTATCTAGATGGTCGTAGGTTCGATCCCGGATAGGGGCAGGTACTAGTCTAACAGAACTAACGTTCAATGACACAGCGAAACAGCCTGTCTGTAGATTATTATCTATATATATATGTAACTATTAATCCGGTTGTCTCTCGATACCTGCGGTTTCACAGGGAAATCCAGCCTGTGTTGCTAAAGACTATCGAGTGTAACCATTCCTCAGCCGATGGTCTGAAAGTATTTATTCAACGCCTTGAATAACTTCTGTCCGACCATGTTTATTAACAATTAAAGGTTATACAACTAACTATACAACAGAAGATTGGAATAGTTCATTATAAACAATAGGGAATATCTCCACAAATATTAATACTATTTAACCCTTCCTGGGAGAGAAAAACAGATATAAAGAGAACAGAAGGACTAATTTTAGATTCGCGATTTTGTCTTTATATGTAAAAAAAATTAACTGGCTTGTCAAACTCAGTTTTTATTGCTTCAAAAAATCAAACCCAAACTAAATGGGTGACCCAACGGATCACAGTTTTTATTTAATAAGTTGAGCTGTCACTTGTAAACTTTCAGGCAAAGTTGAATTTGGGATTTCTAACCAGATATCTGCATTACCGATCGTCACCCTTGACTTAATATTAGTGTCCACGACATATCCACTTAACCAGAAGTAAAGTGCATTTTGCGTGTTAGTTACTTTAAGTACGACAGGGTTAGTTTGTAAAAGCGATTTCGTGATTGTATTTGAATTTAATTTAATTTTTTTCGAAACTTAATTTTCGTTACTTATTTGTGTGCCTAAAATACATTCTTCCGATTCATCAAAGCCGATTTTCAATGATGAATTTCCATCATTGCTAGTGCTCTAAACCTTCGCATCAACAGCTTCCTTGACCTGAGACGATAGTCCTAGTCGCCGTCAAAATAGCTGTGTGCCACGGATTTTGGCACCATAATTTGGAAGATAAATGTTCAATTCTTTATGGTACCGAAGCTAACTAGAGTTTTACTCTATTTAGCTTTGGTACCATGAAAATGCTCCATGTAACACCGTCACCGCTATATATTAAGTACATTACCTTTATGTATAGTCTTTTGTGTTGTGAGAGTTTAATTAATGGTATTTTTGAGATCGGTGACTTATTAAAATACGGCTCTCCTGCCAGACTTTCAAGATCACTAATTGCTCAGATGTAAATGCAGATGGGGAGGCGTAACCGTTTGCTGTGTGACTTTCTCTTCATTTTCTAATAATTGTATATATGTTGTTATACTCGTTTTGTCGTCATCATTGCTGTTTATTTGTTGTTTACGATGCGTCTAAGGACTATGTATACAGAAAGAAATGAAGACAGAGATAGATAGACAAGGAAATAAAGCATCCTTGGATGATGAAAAAAAGACACCTGTTGTTCTGCACTGGCTTGTACACGTACATTCGTTTAAATAGTAGAATTAATTCGTCTATCGTACTACTGTTTAATTATACCTTTTTTGATTGGGTATGTACGACCGTGCATCAAGATTTGTAAACATGGTCCCTCAGTAGTTTTGCTCTTATTTCTCACACTATCCCTAATTTTGCCAGAGCTTTACACAATAAGTGTCACGCAAAGCTCATCCCATATCTATAGGTACGTAACTCCGTGATTATGCACTCTTTGGTGCTCTCGGAGTGCACTACCAAGTCTGGTGTAAGCGATGCTGGGTGCTATACAACTGAGAAAGGTTAACTAGGTCTTAAGGCAGTTGATTTATTTTCGTATGTGTTTCCATAGCATAGCAATATCTGACTGGATATTATTATACGCTTCAGGACAGAGAGGTCTTACATATACAGTTTTCTTGACGGATAACCTAAGTTAGGCCTAAATAGCTTCCGTCCTAAAATAGCAATACTTTATTTTGTTATTATTGGTCCGTGTTTCACAAAAAATGTACCTCGAATAAATTTCTTTACACATATACTTTATCCTGCTCGGACTATTTTTCTGTAAGCTTTCTATATTTAATGTAATACCAGTGCCGCAAGGCGCTGTCAAATAAACGTTTCCGTTTCCGATATATTACCTTAAAAATGCCTTATAAACCATGAGACAACTCAGCTCGGAGAATAGCGGGCAACTAAAGTAGCGATAGTAACACCCAATCTTCTTTTCAATGGGAAAACCATGAATCAAGAAAAAGGGCCGTCTAAAGGCAATAAAGCTAAAAATTAAACGTGTATGTAATAGAGCAGTCAACAGTTTAGACTCTTAGTTTAGCTAACTGTCATCAAGCAGCCATTTATCGTTTCTGCAAGACGTAGAAGGTTTTTAAACCAGTCTCTCTGAACTCCGTCAATTTGAAAGCTTTTTAACTCTCTCCTTCAGTGATTGTTATATTCGTTTGTCGTTCTACTCTAGATGACACCCTTCTTTCAATATCTTCGATCAATTCTGCATCATCTTGATGAGTTACTTACTTTACCCAAATGCCTTTCCGGAATGTCTTCGATTGGTCACCTGAAACCTTTTCGGTGTATGTAAAACGTACGGATTAGTCTTTCACAAACGCTTTGACTTTTGAGTTTGCCATTTTCGACAACTTGCACTTTAATTAAATCCTTTCGAAGTTGTTTTATCTGACAATTTAAACGTTTGCCCTACCAGGGATCTTGCTTTATTTCTTTTCTCCGTTTGTCTACTCCAAGTAGATTTTACACAGTATTGGCAGCAGCTTTAATAACTTTTTTAAACTGATCAAGATTTTTTACAAACAAAAATGGCAAGACATCATTCACTTTCGTCGTGACAGTTTTAAGTCTTTTCCTATTGACAAATCTTAGGTTCGGCGGCTGTTCTAAATTGCCAGCTCTTAGCTTCTCGTCTAACAATCTGAAAATATCAATATCTTCTTCTGTCATCCTACGCCTTATCATATGTTTTTCCATTAGTTACAATATTTTCGCCTTTAGAGTTTGTTGTTGTTTCTACCCTAGACTTTTCTTCAACTACATCAAATTTATTTATCTCCACAAGCTTGTCTAAGTCTTCTCTTTTAATTTCTCTTTTTCGTTCTTCAATTTCAATAGCAGATAACCATTCATTAGTTCTAATCACCCGTGTTTGTTCTGCAAGTATTTGTTCTGATAGTTAAAACAGGCCTAGCTCATTCCAGCTTCGGTGTATTCGATGTCTATATCGTCTTATAGGAAGATCACTATTTAAGTAACATTTCATCACAATTCTTTTTAAGACCTTAGTCCAATTAGTTCTAGCTTTAGTGTTAGTGTTTCGAGAGTTTCGTTGGATGACGACTTGGGAAGCCTCGTTCTTTTCCCCGCCGGACGTGAGGGCCTGTACTTGACATGCTGCGCCCATCTACGTTGTTTTCGATTTGATAATTGTGAAGACTTATATTGAAATCATATGAGGAATGGTTTATGTAAGGTTTTAGTTCCCTAGTATTTTAATTGAGATACAATCTCTAGGAGAGTTGCTAACCAAAGCTGACGACCCAATCCTGGCATTTAAACCCCACCAGATGTCAACCTAGTATTTACAACTGCCTTTGCATTTTTTATTATTATTTTATTAGTTATTTGATTCTTCCAGTCAGCCATCTTGGATTAGAACTACATACATCCGTTGAGCAAAAATAAAGCTTTCAACAACCGACATCTTTTTGTAAGGTCTACGTCTTAATTAGTATCTTTGAAAAACGAAAGCAGTCAACCCAGGTTGTGTAAACTTTCTCAAGGAGAGGGGCGCGTCCAACTGTCTAGAATGCGTCCGTCACAGCTGAGATTCAAGAAAGAATAGAGACCGTTCTTTCCCCTCTGCCGTCACTTCCTATCTCCTGTAGTAGTAGTCGTGATGAACAGATTTGTATGGAATCAATGAGACAACTTTCACAATCAGTGAGAGGGAAAATTAAAGAAAGCCCCACACTCCCTATTTTTTCACATTGAGGCATAGGCTATGTCGTATTTTTGGTTACAGACAGACATTATAATAAGATTATGACTTACTGCACATGAAATAAATCTAGAATATTATGGTGGATTTTCTAGAGTCATTCCAAAATAGCATTTAAGTGGGTATAGCGATGTCTGCTTCTTACTAGCCAAGTTTCCGTGGTTATTGTTGCACCATGTTAATGCCAACAAAATAACGTACCGAATTTATTAAAGAACTATTCCTCCGGCTCAGGCGACTGATAATATGAAACATTTTTAAATAATCAAGGAAAACTCATAATTCTTTATGAATAATATAATAAGAGTCCCGTGGTGCAACGGATAATGGTGTTGAGTATCAGTCCGTTCTATGTGACACTCTTCAGGAAATTGAAGGTTCAATCTTTACTACAATGCATACGAAATAAGGAAAAAAATATAAAATTACTTACCACTTCTACCCGGTCATAACTGACGGAACGAGAACAATCCACCCTTGTGGAATAAATAAAGTATTCAGTTCGAAATACCGTATTGATTCACGAGTACGACATCAAGATCCAAGAGTTCAAAAGAATGCGCATGAAGAAATTCGGTGATTACATCGGTTAAAACATTGTAGAAAATAACGACGAATATGAGGATAGTAGTCTGAATAAGCGAAATAATACAAATAATTGCAGTTGTTTTCTACCTTACAACTGAAATCTCATTTCTTTTTCTGTATATATTTAAAACAATTGTTCAATTTGTTTTACAAAAAGCTAAAACGATTTCACTGCATCCCGCGGAAACGCCGGGTAGGCATAGATACTAATAAATAAGAAAGTCCTATTCAAGCAGACAAGATTTGAAGATAAAATTGGTATTTTATTAAATACGCAAAGCCTTCAGTTATAGTTTACATAGCAGATAATAATACAACCCGGCTACTTATTTATACCCGAGATAAACAGGTTTTTGTAGTCCTAACATAACATAAACGTTTTAATTAATTTTTATAGCAATAGCTTCGAGAAAAAGGTGCAAATTAAAATAAAAAATAAGGAGAGATAAAAAAATAAATAAATCCGCCTTCTGACGCGTTTCAAATGGAAGATAATTTAATATGAGTTTACTAGGTTCAGTAGAAAGCACGTAAAGATCACCAAGACATAACAATAGGCAGTGAGTCGTCTGTTCGAAGACGCACATTCAAATCGCTTCTAGCAGAGTTTCTCTCTTTTCAGCTTTGTAAGATTTTAATATGAACATTTTTTCATGATGGTCACTTCCGTAAAGAAAGATAATGGCGCTTACTTTTTGTCGTCAAGTAGACTTTGATTGTGTTTAATAAATTCATGCCTTAAAGCCGTATTAAGTGTGTGTGTTTTTTATGTGATTAAAAACATATAACGCTTACAATTATGTTTTACGTTATGAAATCAGAATATGAATTGTATTTTAAATGTGGATAGGACCGGATTTTGCTGTCAACAAACTACAAAAGAACATTTACTTTTCATGTCATTAAAATTGATTATGAAACCCTTATTAGAACTGATATTAATGACGAAAGATATATGAGTTTAAAATGTTAATAAATGATATATGTTGCACAGAGTGATTGGACAGTAAATCTCTATTTATAAGCGCTTTTAATTTACTACGGAAATATAATTCTTACAAAAAATAAATATGATAAGAAAGTCTATAGCATAGGGTTTTATTTAGAATTTAAAATGGACGGCTCTATTCGAACAAAATAGGGGGCAACCTCGCAATTATCGCTTACCCTCTATTTTGTCATTTAGCCCTCGCATTCAATGAGCGATGTTTCTGAAGAAAAAAAGAAAACTGTTTTCTTGGTCGGTTGGAGTTTTTATTCGGTTGTATGTTGAGATTGTTCATTCTCTCATAGTATTCGTCATCATTTTCTCATAATATTCGTCATCATTCTCTGAGAGTATTCGTCATCATTTTCTCATAGTATTCGTCATCATTCTCTGAGAGTATTCGTCATCATTTTCTCATAGTATTCGTCATCATTCTCTGAGAGTATTCGTCATCATTCTCTCATTGTATTCGTCATCATTCTCTCATAATATTCGTCATCATTCTCTCATAGTATTCGTCATCATTCTCTCATAATATTCGTCATAATTCTCTCATAATATTCGTCATCATTCTCTCATAACATTCGTCACTATTCTCTCATAATATTCGTCATCATTCTCTCATAATATTCGTCATCATTCTCTCATAGTATTCGTCATCATTCTCTCATAATATTCGTCATCATTCTCTCATAATATTCGTCATCATTCTCTCATAATATTCGTCATCATTCTCTCATAATATTCGTCATCATTCTCTCATAGTATTCGTCATCATTCTCTCATAATATTCGTCATCATTCTCTCATAATATTTGTCATCATTCTCTCATAATATTCGTCATCATTCTCTCATAGTATTCGTCATCATTCTCTCATAGTATTCGTCATCATTCTCTCATAGTATTCGTCATCATTCAATCATCAATCTATCAAGCGCATGAAACCTTAAATATCAGTGTTTTGTTTTAGCCTCGATAAGTGGTGAATTCTTAGTAGAAAAAATAGTTTCTTGTGAAATCAGTTGATGCGGTTCTCATGCGGCTTGAGAAGCTAGTGGCGAATGCTGACACGCATAGAGATCCATAAATATAACCCTATTCATTTCTGGTACGAATTGCATTTGAGTAATAAATTACGATCACTTGATAATCGGGAGTTACTTTCCAATCATATTAATATTAATAAACATAATCAATGGTATAAATACTGTCCACTTTAGAACGGATTAGTTCGCGTGCACGATGAATTAAAGGCGAGTTTAGTTTATCCGTACTATATAAAAGCATTACGATTGGCCTCATTAATTGTGCTACTAGTGTTTTGTAAGATAATGAAAGCGAGACTTAAAAGGCGGTGGTTTCAGAAACGCGAAGAGCCTGAGCGCTTGGTGATCGGAGTATCGAAATACCGGAAGAATGAATGGTTTACCGATGTTTATGGCACCGATTAAGCTTTATTGGCTATGGTGCCCAAGCCCGTCTTGCTGTTAGGCTTTCGTGTCTGCGGACTAAAAATGCGACTGATAACCAAGTTGGTAATGTGAAGGAATCCCTTGACTTGTATTTCATCAAAAAGACAATTGGGAAGTATTGTGGAACAATTGCTTCAGTTCACAAAGGCAGCGAATGATTTTGATTATTTGTTGCTATTTTATAACTTTCCGTAAAATAACTCCATATTTTAGTGAAGGCGTCTTTGATTGATCGAAAATTACATCCATTTAAAAATGTATTATTTCAATCGGATATGCTGCGTCGATCTATATGAACAAAAACATTTTACGCGCTTTTTTGTCGTCGTAGGGTGAACACCCGGTGCCTTTTTACGTCATTGTTATATTACTAATAAGATGACGAGAAAGGAACAGACAAACACAGGATGGACTTTTAAGAGAATGTAATATTCAATCATTTATTTTCTAATAACAGTGGAAGTAAATGGTCGTCTACATAAGATGGTAATGAAAGTTCAGTTTTGCTTAATTACCATGAAGTGGAGATTCGACGCTCTCCATGATAATAGCAGTAGTAGTAGTAGTAGTAGTAGTAGTAGTAGTAGTAGTAGTAGTAGTAGTAGTACTAGTAGTAGTAGTAGTAGTAGTAGTAGTAGTAGTAGTAGTAGTAGTAGCGATGTATCGATGTTTGTTGTTAGTGTTTTTGAAGAAAAATATTGGACGAGATTGTCGTCTGTTCTTACAAAGAGATGGTTGTATATATTCTCGATGTTGTTTAAGAATTATCGTCTGCTTATTGGCAAATAGATATTCTTTGAAGAAAACTTTTGGTTTCACACACGTCTTGAAGTAGAGGTAATAGCACTAGTGCGTCGATAATTCTCAGTCATTTGTTCTTTTAGATAATTTTGTGTAGGCTTCGATCGCAAATAGCAAGTTCTCGTCTGCTGATAGAAATTAAATATTTCTTAATGGGTTACGGTTATCGATTCATTATGTCGATGAAAATAACTGAATTGTGGATTATTTGTTGATAGCTGATTCTCAATTGAAAAAATATTTCTTGATAGGTTAGGTTATATCCGTGATATCAATGACCGTGGATTGTCTTTGATTGCCAGGCTTAATTGGAATTGTTCGCTAGTGTCTGAGTAGTCGTGGTTTCACTGGCAAGGGTATGTTTGGCAAGCTGTGATCATTATCCTTGGCTGTGTTTGGGTTCTCGGTTTATATATAAATATGTGACAAATACTAGGCTCCAAGGACGATTGTCTCTGTCTGTTTGATGGGATCTCATTAACCACTCAACGTTTAAGTATTTAGTCAATCGAAATTGAGTATTTTGCAGTAATGTTTTTTTTCTGTTTTTGCTGTTTTTGTTGTCTATGCTAGCTGACGCTGATGGTTTTCTTGTTCGCTTAGGATAGGGTTCTATAAATAAGGCGTTCTCTATTAGTTAAAAAAACATAATAACTCGGAATGAAATCTTGGCAATGATTGTGTAGCATCACATTGCTTTTATCTACTGAATGTGTAATGCATACTCAGTGGAATACATACATATCAACATGATTAGATGTGTATATCATACGGAATACTGGGAACGTCAAGATCATCATGTCTTCGCAAAGTAAACATTACGTGGACGCATACGAAAGAAAAAAAGAAGGAATCCCCCCCCCCGCCGAAAGAAACACTATATCAAGTATCGTAAAAATAGATATTAACTTGTGAAATTAGTTTGCCAAATCAAATCAACAGGAAGACAGGAAAGAAAACTAATTTGTCCGGAGCGTATTTGATATTTGATATGAGGGCTGAGATGAAATGTCATAAGCAGCACCTGGCACATGCGCACACACACACACACACGCACACACACACACACTCACACAACATGCAGCACACCCATTTACACACACGCACACACACACACACACATATATATATATATATATATATATATATATAGAGAGAGAGAGATAGATAGATAGATAGATAGATAGATAGATAGATAGATAGATAGATAGAAATAACATAAATAGAGGTATATTTTAGCATTCATTTTGTGTGATTTAAATATATAGGAAACGTGCGTTAGATAAACAAACGTTAATTTACTAATCTTTAAGACAATAAGGAAAGATTACGAAAGAATGATTACAAAAAGCACACATATGCAAATATTTTTATACATATAATATATAGTCATCTACGGACAGCTGTTTTGTCGTTTACGACTCATCTGTGTGGCTAGACGTAGCCAGTGTACATCTAAACGTGTAAAGCAGTCAAGCACCATATCCGTTGCGCTAAGAACCCAGCTATTAAGTAGAATAAATTATAGCGATATATATATATATATATATATATATAATATTTATAAACAAATATTAAATTATTAATACCTACAGACGCTAACGTTTCAAGCTTATTGCTCTCATCAGTGCAGGAAAATATCAATTTCAGACGGTCGGCAGGCGCGAACTCGGTTCACAGAGTCAGCCTAGAATCTATATTCGTCCAACGGAAATAAAGATCTATATGTATCTAGAAGCGGGCACAGATAGAAGACTAGTCGAGAGTGTTCGACGAACGTATTCGGAACATTGCATTAGAGTTTTTTGACAGTCTATTTTTAACATCCCAAGAGTGCTTTTTAGGAAGCCATTTTGCCTCTTTCTTTATGTTATATATATATATATATATATATATATATATATATATATATATATATATATATATATATATATATATAAAACATAAAGAAAGAGGCAAAATGCCTTCATAAAAACCATGTGTTAGATGCAGATATTTTTATTAAAATCAAAATAAAAAATTAAAATGTTCTTTTTTGTCTTTTTCATCTTGACTTTTTTATCTAATTATTTCGCCTGATAAAACAGGCCTCGTCAGAGCTTTTTTTTTCTTTTTAGACAAATAAAAGGTATTAACCTTTTTTTTCGTAATAATCCTTCCTGGCCTTCTAGAAGTGACGTCCAATGTTGTTTGGACTAATGGTATAAGTGTCTCTTTTAAATTGAACTTAAATCGCGCATGGTCGTAGGTAGGTATAAATTTTGGAAAGTTCATTTTTTTAAGCATCTTTAAAATTTTTAACATAAAGAAAAAGGCAAAATGCCTTCATGAAAACCATGTGTTAGATGCAGACATTTTTATTAAAATCAAAATAAAATATCAAAATATTTTTTTCTTCTTTTTCATCTTGACTTTTAACTCTTGTCTGATAATAGATAACATTTATTTTCATCTCTAACCTTAATGACACTCTCCCACTTACCCACACCCTTCCTTTTTCTCAATGAATCTTTACTTTCTCTAACTCATTCCGTTTTTCCCTCACATTTTTAACACTGCAGTCCAATGAAACTTTCTCATTTTCCAAATATTTCAAATATTCTATACCCACCTGTTCAATTACCTCCCTCCTCCCTCTCCTCCACTCCTCCACTCCCTCACTCATTGCCATCATTTTCCAAATATTTCAAATATTTCATACCCTATCACAACAAATCCCCCCTCTCCCCCTCAACTATTTCTTTCGTACCTTCACTCTTCTATACCCCCTTCTTAAATCCCCTCATTTTCTCAAAACGCTCTCTAAGACCATAACTCTCGCCCATCCACCAAAATCACAGCCCCCCTCCTTCTCTACTCACCCTCCTTTTCTCTGCATACACTCCCCACACACAAACATTCCAACTTACTTTTTCCCCTTCAGTCTTGACCGAAGCCATCTGTTCAAACACCTCCTTCCTCCCTCTCCTCCACTCCCTCTCTGCCATCCTCATTACTCCTGCTCATCCCCCACCTCTTTCTCTTACTACCAGCCACAGTAGTCCTTGCTCATCCCCATCTTTCCACTTCTTCCCCACTGATTTTCATCAACATTCATTTTTAACTCCTCATCAAGTACGGACTTCCACCCAGTAGTGGCCATTATTTTCTTCCTTTTTCCCAATATGTCAACCCTACATGTGTGTGTACTTGGATGACATTTTTCTCTATATTATCATCCTGATGAAGTCTTATAAATAAAGGCGAAACGTTGATGTACACATAAAAAACATCCATTTTTTGGTTTTCCTTTTTCATTTTCCCATCACGTCGGATTACCTTCAGCCTTCTCTTCCCATATATATATATATATATATATATATATATATATATATATATATATATATATATATATATATATATATATATATATACATAATCTAAGGTTAAGATCGGATTTTAACTCTACCGGATGAGATCTCAGTTTATAAAAGCTGTTAATCGATAACATCGACATGCCAGTGTCGCAGATTTTGTACATGTCTGTGTAAATAAAATCAATCATATATATATATATATATATATATATATATATATATATATATATATATATAGTACATGTATTGTATTAGTTTCTGTAAATGTTAATCCGTAGAAACTCAAGTGTTTATAAAAAGTGCTCAATAACAAGTAGAGCTGTTTATAAGTATACATTTTTATAAGTATAAAACCAATAATGTTTGTATAAATAAAAATTTATACTTATATATATATATATATATATATATATATATATATATACATATATATATATATATGAACCAAAAACTGTATGCGTACTATGCTATAACTAATCTTTTCAGCTCTTATTGGATAGGAATTGAGTCTACACAAAATAAAAAGTAAAAATCACACAGTAAAACAAAAACATGCACGTGTACACACATATACACACGCAATTTGATTGTCACACAGCCAAATTGCTTTTCTCAATTTTTAATTCTGTGACTCATAGTGTGGCCGAAGTACGCCGCTATTGGGACGATCAAAATTGATAATTGTATGATTATTTTTCCTGCATTTTTCTTTATCCTGAGGAAGTCTCGCAATGAAGACGAAACGTTGATGAATACAGTCTTGTGGCTTTCCTTTTTTCATTTTCCATATATATATATACATACATACATATATATATATATATATATATATATATATATATATATATATATATATATATATATATAAAGCAAAAACTGTATGCGTACTATGTTATAACTTATTTTTTCAACTGATATTGGATAGGAATTAAGTCTACACAAAATAAAAAGTAAAAATCATACAGTAAGTCACAAACATGCACGTGCACACACACACACATATCTACACGTATATATAATACGTAAAAGTGCAAAAACCTTTGAATAAATTATCTCATTTTAGCGAACCGTTTGAAGCAAAAAGTTGATGAAATGTGAATTATTTATCAAAGAACAAACGTTTCTGTCAAGGCGAGTTTTGATAAAAGGTTACGACATTTACTCTTTGGCCCGACAGATCAAGGGGAAGCGGACAGTGTACGGAATAAAGAACGCTGGTTTATTAACAAGGTTCTAGATTTTCAAGAAAACGTCACGAAGGATGGGGGAGAATGCGCGGGAAAAACGGACCAGGGAGATTGAGTGGCAGGAAAACCCGATTTGATGAAATAATGAACAAACCTGGATGAGAAAAGTGAACGCAAAAACTGAAATCGAATCGCCATTGTTGTGATTAGCGGTGTGAAACCGTACAAGACTTTTAGTCAGTGGCATTCGGTAATTGAATATTTTTCTTAATTTAAAAATCTCCATATCTCTCTGTTTCTCTATTTCCCTTTCTTTCTCTATCACCCTTTTCTTTCTGTCTGACTCTTGTCGCACCTCTCTAACCTTTCTTTCGCTCCTTCTCTCTTCCTCGGTTTTCCCTCTCGTGTTCCTCTTCCCCTCTCTCTCTCCCCTCTCTCTCTATCTTTCCATCTCTCTCTTCTGTCTAGCCTTCTCCAATCTCTTTGTACTATTTATTATTCTCTTTTTCTTTGGATTATTTTTATTCACTTCAACTTATATTGTTGTATGCTCAGTTAGCCCAACCATCATCTTGCTTCGCAAAAATATCTACTCAAATCAATAGACAAAATAACAAAAATGAATTATATACACATGTCAAGGTTGTCATTAGATTTCTTTCATAGAACCAAAGCAAGTAATGTAATTACAAAAACTGAAACATATATCTATAAACTTTCATATTAAAATATTTACTTAAATATCCGACAAAATCAGTTAAAATTAGAATATTGAAAATCTAAACGTATTATTTACAACTAAACGAGTTTGTATTACAGGAAACAAATCATAATATTGAATGAAAGTAAAATTTTGAATTATAATCTCTATAAAATTTTGAATTATAATCTCTATGAAATTTAGAATTATAATCTCTATAAAATATTGAATTATAATCACTATGAAATTTAGAATTACAAACTCTATAAAATTTTGAATTATAATCTCTATGAAATTTAGAATTATAATCTCTATGAAATTTTGAATTATAATCTCTATAAAATTTTGAATTATAATCTCTATAACATTTTGAATTATAATCTCTATGAAATTTAGAATTATAATCTCTATAAAATTTAGAATTATAATCTCTATGAAATTTAGAATTAGAATCTCTATGAAATTTTGAATTATAATCACTATGAAATTTACAATTACAAACTCTATAAAATTTTGAATTATAATCACTATGACATTTAGAATTATAATCTATATAAAATTTTGAATTATAATCTCTATGAAATTTAGAATTATAATCTCTATGAAATTTTGAATTATAATCACTATGAAATTTAGAATTAACAACCCCTATAAAATTTTGAATTATAATCTCTATGAAATTTTGGATTATAATCTCTATAAAATTTAGAATAATAATCTCTATGAAATTTTGAATTATAATGACTATGAAATTTAGAATTACAAACTCTATAAAATTTTGAATTATAATCTCTATGAAATTTAGAATTATAATCTCTATGAAATTTTGAATTATAATCACTATAAAATTTAGAATTACAAACTCTATAAAATTTTGAATTATAATCACTATGAAATTTAGAATTATTATCTCTATAAAATTTTGAATTATAATCTCTATGAAATTTAGAATTATAATCACTATAAAATTTAGAATTATAATCTCTATGAAATTTTGAATTATAATCTCTATGAAATTTAGAATTCCAAACTCTATAAAATTTAGAATAATAATCTCTATGAAATTTTGAATTATAATTTCTATGAAATTTTAAATTATAATCTTCATAAAATTTAGAATAATAATCTCTATGAAATTTTGAATTATAATCTCTATGAAATTTAGAATTATAATCTCTATCAAATTTTGAATTATAATCTCTATGAAATTTAGAATTATAATCCCTATAAAATTTAGAATAATAATCTCTATGAAATTTTTAATTAGAATCTCTATGAAATTTTGAATTATAATCTCTATAAAATTTAGAATACTAATCTCTATGAAACTTTGAATTATAATCACTATGAAATTTAGAATTCCAAACTCTATAAAATTTTGAATTATAATCACTATGAAATTTAGAATTATAATCACTATGAAATTTAGAATTACAATCCCTATAAAATTTTGAATTATAATTTCTATGAAATTTTGAATTATAATCTTTATGAAATTTTGAATTATAATCTCTATAAAATTTTGAATTATAATCACTATGAAATTTAGAATTATAATCTCTATAAAATTAAGAATTATAATCTCTATAAAATTTTGAATTATAATCTCTATGAAATTTAGAATTATAATCTCTATGAAATTTTGAATTATAATCACTATGAAATTTAGAATTACAAACTCTATAAAATTTTGAATTATAATCACTATGAAATTTAGAATTATAATCTCTATGAAATTTTGAATTATAATCTCTATGAAATTTTGAATTATAATCACTATTAAATTTAGAATAATAATCTCTATAAAATTTTGAATTATAATCACTATAGAAGTTGGAATTATAATCTCTATAAAATTTTGAATTATAATCTCTATGAAATTTAGAATTACAAACTCTATAAAATTTTGAATTATAATCTCTATGAAATGTAGAATTATAATCTCTATGAAATTTTGAATTATAATCTCTATGAAATTTAGAATTATAATCTATATAAAATTTTGAATTATAATCTCTATGAAATTTAGAATTATAATCTCTATGAAATTTTGTAATTATAATCACTATGAAATTTAGAATTACAAACTCTATAAAATTTAGAATTACAATCTCTATGAAATTTAGAATTATAATCTCTATGAAATTTAGAATAATAATGTCTATCAAATTTTGAATTATAATCTCTATGAAATTTAGAATTATAATCTCTATGAAATTTAGAATAATAATCTCTATCAAATTTTGAATTATAATCACTATGAAATTTAGAATTATAATCTCTATAAAATGTTAGATTTTAATCACTATCAAATTTAGAATTATAATCTCTATAAAATTTAGAATTATAATCTCTATGAAATTTAGAATTATAATCTCTATCAAATTTTGAATTATAATCACTATAGAAGTTGGAATTATAATCTCTATAAAATTTGGAATTATAATTTCTATAAAATTTGGAATTATAATCACTATAAAATTGTACAATATAATTCACGTTTCTTACTTAACTGTTTAGTATCAGTTAATATATAAATATTTAAATCAATTTTCTTAAATTAATTCAATTCAGAATTTACTGACCAAACTATATCGTAATAATTAAATTTAAGTTTCATAATATTTGAAAAGAAAACTCGTTTCAATGAGAGAAATAAAATGAAAATTATTTTATTCGATTCTTATAGCCCGAGAAAACTAATGGACCCAGGAAATTCCTGCTCCATCCCCATTATCTACATTTGTCTTAATGGTCATGTAGACGTTAATGTAAACGTAACGCTGGCCTAAGTTTTTAAATAATAATGGAAAGAAAGGACAAAATCCACGATGCAATATCTTTCACTCTTATTAATTGTTAAAGCGAAAGAAAATCCTCATTGTTGTTTATGAATATATGTTATGCAGCGCGTATTTCACCTGTAACTCTAGTATTTATTAAGCTTATAAATTAAGAATTTACGACTACTGAATAGTCTTTCGTTGATTGAAAGTCAAGTAATAAGCTTTGATATAAAAAAATGTTAATGATTATTACATATTTGAGCATCCGTACATTTTAAAAGCGGTGAAGCGAAGAAATATTATCCTACGAAATATTTCACCCAGTTATTTGATTGATAGTTAGAGGACTTTTGACTGACAGAACGATATATCCTCCGACTATCTGTGTGACATTACTGAATTAAACGAAAAATGTTTGTCGGATTAAATATTAAATCATTAAACAATCTATCGCAAATAGCAATATATTTTTAAAAGAACACGGAAGAATATGTACACAACCTTAAATATTAAGATGTGTATACAGTGTTTGCTTATGATATATTAAATTGGGTAAAATATCACTTCGCTTTAATAGGAATGTTATTTGAATATTGGTTTTTATCACAAATGTAAGTCACCTGTTCTGAAATATATTAAAAAAGACTCTTTTGTGAACACGTGCTTTTGCTTACGCTTTATTTCTGTGTATTTCCCGTATAGAATTTCGTTTTCTCTTTCTCACACACACGTCCTCGAAAAACACAATACAATAGTAATGCACATGGTTAAATCTAACCTAACTTTTTATCGCCAAACGATTGTACGATTAATAAGTAAATGATCGAACGATGATGTAATGATTATTCTTTTAATTTCACTTCCTCTAAAGGAATGAGTGAAAAATGAAAGTAAAACGTATTCATAACAATTGCATTAAATTATTATTTTCATTTACTCTTATTATGTTTATATTGATTGATTGCTTAAATGAAATATTTTTTTAAAATATTATTTTGTAATTATTAACCACAATAAATATAGTAATGCATGTGGTCATATCTTTATTTATAAAAGCGAATAAACAAAACAATCAGATATCGCTACAACAAATTACTTACTTTGCTTATTTATTTTTGGTTATAATCACTAAATCAGTTTCAATAACGGAAACGTATAAATAACATTACCGACCGAATATTAAGAACTTAAAGAGAGCGGACGGCCGCCTGCAGTTGAGTAATATTAAAATGGGCCAAGACTGATAGATATTTAGACGTTTTGTTTAGATTATGTTTCCGCGAGAAATTAGGAATTGTAAAGTTTTAAGATGTAAAGAATAGTTAGTCGCAGAAGCAAAATAGCCGCTAACTGTAAAATAAAGTTTACTTTTGAATACCTAATACAAAACAACGCCCTTAAACTTAGCGCAGTTTTAGTGATAAAATATTAATCTGAAATCTTATAAATTATAAAATGACGATCATTTACAAGAGAAAAATGTGACTATGTATTATAACTTATTTGTTAAATTTTTACCCATTAATTCTTGTCTTTTATTATTCGAAAATCGCCAATTTCTTAAACCAGAAGGACCAAATCGTTTGCAGCAAGCGTCCCCTCCACCAAAAGTATAGCCCTTTCTCGCGGTGGTAGGAGAAGTATCACATTGTATTTTCATAGCAATGCCGTGTAGAACTCCGATTTCTGGCGAGGTCACATATGATGTACAGCGCTCTGGTGAATATTCAGAAGTCAACCTCAGGATCCGTCGTCCTCCGGGTCGCCTCTGTCTCTACATCTGTGGAAAGCAAAGATGTGTTAGGTGCATGCGCAGCTGTAATTATTTGTCTATTTTGAACTAAACCTTCCTCGACTTCGTATAACAACCACTGAGCGTTCTATATGAATGTTTAACCAATAGCTGCACCCAATGAGGAGAATTCCATGTAGTCAAGACAATCCTGAGGCACGATCTTCATGGGTTCTGTAAAAATAAATCGATTCACTTAACAACAACAAAATCAGCAGCAGCAATTTCCAAATTCCGACTTTCAGAATATTCAAGTAATATGACTTTCTTAAATAAAACATTTGTTTTTTTGCGACTAAGCATATGGATATGAGTGACTCAATTTGTCACACTTAAGTTTGAAATAGAATTTTCATCGGTCTGTCCGGCTTATGTTTGAATTAGCATTTAAAGTTTCTTCCACGCCTCTATATAGAATTTTGGTGGGTCGGCAACACTTAAGGTTATCACGCTGAGGTTTGAATTAACATTTTTAGTTGCGTTAACTTGTATTTCAAACTCTTAATACATTTATTATTATTTTTTTTACATTAAGATTTCTGATTTTTTAGTATCATTTTCTACCAAGAGCTCCCTTTAAAGATGTGTTTCATTTACCCCTTCAGGGTGTTATCTCTTTGTTAAAGTAGTCACATAGTTTCGAATATGGGTATAATAAGTCGAATGTCATCTTTGAAATGAATGGATATAAAGTAATTTAAATTACTTGAAACAAGTATAGTTTTTTAATAACAAATAGTAACATTGATTTATTAATTTAAGAAATATTCAAAATCGAATTAAGAACAGACAATTCTATAATTCTTGGTGAATTGTTTCAATCAAAGTATTCATGTTTTGGTGAATAAACAAATATCTTTTACTTTCATTGAATTCACTTATTAATGATCAGATGTAACGTTACAGACAGGAAACGGTTTTACTGGTGTTTTAACTACAAATCAGTGAAATATACTTTGGGCAAATGACCAAAATCACTACGTTAGGAGAAACTGTTGATCGATGATTGGATAGGGGCCAGGGCCATTCTGTAATATTTGATCTTAACATGTCATTCTTTTACAAACAAAGGAACAGCGAAAGTGCCAACACATACACGCAAGGTGTCCTGGGCGACATGTCGTCGTATCCGAGTCGAAATCGTCCAAGTTGTATTCAGTACCGGATCGTGCTATCAATATTTCACCGTGTTTAACAAGCCCAGTAGTGAAAGATTCTCTGTCCAACACAAATAATAATAACTTCCCCTTTCAGCAATGTTGACATCATTGGCAGGTGATGATCACTTGCGGAACATTGTCTAACAGTGTTTCGAATCAATTTGGGGGACAAGTCCTAATTAACACGAGGAAGATATATTTGCACAATACGTATTCTACTAGCAACGACATATTTATTTAAGTAAATGAATTTGAAATATACATTCTATGTCATCAGTTAATAGATTTATTTCAAATCAGAAATCACATCGGATCTTGTATAGAAGTTCTCCTCCATTAAAGGAGAAATTACTTTTTTAAGAGCATGCATAGTGCGGGAACACACCGTAAACCTTTTTTATAAACTCCGTTTAGACATACTTAGGTTTGGGGTTCAAGTTCCAGTTCAGGGGTCAAGTATTCAGGTTGAGTCCTATCAAGACATACGTCGGATTAGGGTTTTTGTTAAGGCTTACTTCCCCTACATTTAGAACAATTAAACTATTTCATACCATTAGCAGGGGCTGTTGTTTATCCCCACGGTGTGTTCTTCTCGGTCCCACGGGTCGTTCACTTCGTCACTGGTCATTTTCTGGTGGTGATGTGGCAGCTAAGGCTTCCATCGTCTCTTTTCTGCGTTACTATACTCTTATTTTCAATTAGCAAAAGTTATTTTTAAAATAGAAATATCAACAAATGCAGATGGGCTTTAAAATCTCTTTCGAGTTTTATCCGTTCATTAGAGTATATATGTACACACCAAAAACAACCCAACACCCTATTCCCTATAATGTGTACGTGTAGGGGGGAGCAGCTATTAAAAAGACTAACTGCCCTCTCTGGTGGTTCAAACGAAAGTACCCCGATTCTATCCACTAATTTGCCACATCAGCTTACTGTGGCAGTGGTGTCACAGGCAGGACACGTGGTTTTCTTCTAATCTTGAATGGTAAATTCCACTCTACCTTATTTTTAAAATTACATGGAAATGTACAATACTAATTCTATTTATACCCAACTGTTTATAATATTTCTACAAATTCTCGCCTTACAAAAGGTAGAATAAACGCCATTGCGGAACGCATCGCGGAATGTTGAACAGCTGTCTGTGCGAGTTTATGTCAGGGAAAAAATGTACGGAAACGATCTTTTTATGCAAATATACAGTAACATAAATGATTCGATCCTTTTGAGAAAGAAATAACTGATTTTATTACTACAATCTGCATTCTGTCTTTGGGGTAATATTTCCTTTCACGAGGGTTTTTTACGGAAAATCAATGCATTCTAATATTTTATTAAGTAAAGTTTGATGAGAAGTAATGATTCGATTACAGTAATTTTTTAAACTCTCCCCAATTAAAAATTTCTGTTAAACCGTAAATTCGTGTGAATCAGCAATATAAAAAGGAAAGCCAATATGAAATATTGGCAAAGTTTATCAATGCATAAATATGTGAATTTTATTAACTACTAGAAACCAACATAAAATAAAAGTGCTAAGTATACGTGAACGTTCTAGACGAAGAGTTGTTTTGTATGTAAAAAGTTGAGCAGACATGTTAATTTTCGTTTGCTGCCATGTCAGATTGCGTATGTTTATGTGTAAGTTCGAGAGACTAGACGGCGTTATGCTGATGCATGTTTGCGTATTGCTTGATCCGTATGTGTGTGAACTTGTGTGTAAGTGAGTCCGGGCATGTCTCTAGTGTCGTCTGTCGATAACGTTTAGCCCAACGGCCTGGGCTAGATCTGAGCTGCCTACTAGACGTCTAGTTGTGATTGGCTTGCGCCGTGTTGCTAGAGAAACGACTGTCAAGGATGTGTGGTGGCAGGGTGATGGTTATGTAGCCAATATCTAACAGGGGCTCATTTCTGATTGGTTGATGTCAGTTTTTTTGTTACAAATCGAAATTGAGTATTTTGTTAAAAATAACCAATCAAAATTAAGTATTTATGCAAATGTGTTTTGCTGCTGCTGGTGTTGTCGCTACTACTAATAGAACATGGTTCCAGAATACTCTCCTTCCGGGATCGATCTTTACACGATAAGGGCCTTCAAAGCGCACCATAAAATCGGTGACGTCATCATTATTTTCGTACTTTATATATAAGATGCTTAAATGCGTTTGGAATTCTTTATTTTAAACTTTCCCCAAAATAACGTTATATTAATAGAAAGGTGTTTTCAAGTCAAATAGTTTATTTAAAGATAAAATTATCGAACTGTGAAAAAATATTCATCTTTATTCCGATAATTAAATAAAATATCCCTTTTTCAGCGAGGGGTATGTTTCTAAACTAAACTCAGAATGTTGTGTGCAGTTTTCTGTATCTACGGGTGATCAAAAGCAACATAAATACAACTGTGGCTAATTATGATTTTTAAAGTCGTTTTTGTCCTGTTTAAAAGCCGTTCGTTATGTTGCAAATTATTTTGTTTTCTTAGATTCTGATATTTATACAAATATTATATTTATTAAAATATATATAACAATTTATTATTTTAAAATATTTATATATTTATTCGAAATTTTAAAATAGAAGAAATATTGATAAAATTAATATTGTTGAAGAAATACGTTTTCTTTTAGCGTAACTATTACTGAGAAACGGTGAAAACACTAACGAATAGTGCTAACGGAAGTTGTTTTTCTAAGTTGTAAAGTAATATGGCTAACGTTAAAGGCTCCCATACTTTTAATTTGTCAAAACCGCGCTCAAAAACCTTACTAGCAATTAACAAATAACTGTCTATTTCCAATCACACATTTTTAATCGCTGTCGTTCTGATATTTTACGATTGGCAATAGTAACTTTTATATCATATTAAAATATTTTGAAGAATTGGGAATCCTTTTTTCCAAAATCGATATTTAAAACTGAATATTTCAAAAGACGGAATCATGTGAAATCATTTAAATCTCTTAAAAATTAATTATTTATGAGAATATTTTTTTTGCAATTCAACAAATTATAGTTATTATTTGTGAGAAAAATCAGTATCTTTTTTCAAAATATAATAATATCAGTTATGCCATTTATTTACGACCAATTAAAGCACAACCAAGGCACGGCCATTAGCGGCTGCTGATGCTTCTCTAGAAACCTAGCAACGTCAGCTGATCAACCTATTTGCCATATTTAAGGCAATATCTGCCCGTCACAAATTTCAGCTTGAAAAAAATTGTTTATTTACTTCTTTCTAAAATGTTCGGACTAATTTTTTAATAAAGAAAAATGACTGTTTTCTTTAGAATTTGAACTTTTCTAAACACAATAACAAATCTGGATAACGTAAACCTCGTCACTAGAACTGTAATCAAGCGTGAGAAGAAGCGGAAGAAAATAAAAAAATAAAAAAGTAACTGTACCCTTATGTTTGAAGAAGAAATGTTGTTTACTTTTTGGTATGCCAGATGAATTTTTTAAATAGTAAAGAAAGTATTAAATTCGCAAAGAAAAAACAGGCAGTAGTCGATAAGGAATTACGTGTGTTCCTAGTTACTTACCTCCTCAAGAGGGCAGAATTAGACACAAGATCGGTTTCTACTGTGGAGACAATCCAGCTCCCAAAAATGGGCACTCTGGATTTGGACAAAAATAAAAATTGACTCAGTTTATGAGAATTTCTCCTTAACTGACCGAAGACAAAAAAAATAAAATATATTTTTTTGCCCCTCCATCGACTAATTTGAGGATTGTGTCTGAACTGGAATAGGGTGAAATTACATCCGCTTTTGTCTGTCTGTCTGTCTCTCTCTCTCTCTCTCTCTTTATCTCTCTTCCTCTCTCTCTCTCTCTTTAGTTTCAAATTGTCATTATTCTCATACGCTGTTAATTTTTTTAAAAACATTAGCAGTTTATTTCAAGTTTTTTTAATGGTACAAATGTTATAATGATAATATTAACCTATGTTAAAGTTACATCCTGTTACATATAGGGGGTAAATTCTATGGGTGCTTTGGTGGTCCCTATTGCACGAAAGTCGAAATCGTTGAATGAATAAAATAAAAGTCCATGTATCATTGCAGAGAGATTGGAAGATACAGCGGTTGAGAAAGGCAAAAGATATATTTAATAATTGCTAGTATATATATATAGCCTTGTGTTTGTGTTTGAATGAGGTATGGTCCGTGAGGTCCTAGGAGGTGCAACCCTCGGAAGTATTATCTTTTCGCTCGACGGACGGGTTGCTGTAGTGCCACTCGTCTTAGATGGTCATACTGGGAAATGCCGACAGGTTCGTTCTCAGCTATTTTTGTTCCCAACCAAAGTGCCCCCTGAAGTTTTTGTTCACATTCTTACCTTGCGCCAGATTAAAGTTTTGTGAATGGTACAAAAGTTATAATGATAATATTAACCAATATTAAAGTTTTCAAGCTGCAGTCGTAATCAATTAAACGACAACTTTAAAAAAAGCAAATATCAATGCATCTTATATAATGTAGCGTTTCAAATAAGTGTTATATTTTGCGATGAAACAAAACGGTGCAAACCATCATCCGGTGAGGGATGATCTCTTCTCTGCGACTCTTTTCTTACAGAAGAAACGGTGCAAGTCTTTACCTACTCTTACATCATTTTCATGGACGCTGCTCGACTCAGCTTCCATCTCTGGAAACTCCCCGTAAGATTTCCACAACAAAAACTCCGTTCACTACCTCAACTGAACACAAAACTTTCCTTTCTCCCCGCGTGTGCCTAGCGCGTAAGAATTTCCATGAACAGAGTTTCTTTCCAAGTGCATTCCATCTGTGAAGCATTAACACGTGACTTCTTCCCTGGAGACTCCGAGATGGTCGTCTTAAAATCGAAATACTTGTCATAAACCGTTACCATAAGTAATCAACTTTTTTTCATTCCGTTAACAATTTTCATTCCTCTCATAATATTCTTCATCATTAAACCGAAAATCCATCTCTCTCATTAACCTTTATCCTTGAGTAGCTTTTGGCCTTGATTACTCATTAGGAAATTAAATATCCCATAAAACAGACAAACAAGACGGATATTTTTAGATAGAATATACGATCAGGCTAAACGTCGCTATAAAGAAAAAAGGGTGGAAAAATATTTAGAAATCTTTGGGTGGAATATTGACCTATAGAAGACTATCAAGAAACTTGAGAAGCGGAATAAAGCCTTCTCGAAGACTTGGTTCCCTTGAGGAGGGGAGCAATGAACGGGCGTTCAGCTCGTTACACTGAGGTTATGTTTGCTGGGTCGAAAGATACAGCATGCCACATGTTCGAACAGAGAAATAAAACGCCGTGTTTTTATAAGAGAACATTGACAGAAACATAAACATATCACTTGAGCCAGCAGATAGTCTGAGACGGTTTCCTCCCGTCGCCTTCCGTGCGAAAGAGCAACTGGTCCGTACAGCCGGGTCGATGGCCACCCACCAAGGAAAAGGGTACAGATGACGTCGGTCTCAACGGGTTGCTTGGCCTTCCTTCAAAGCTTTCAAGCAACGATCACCATTGCTTTGCAGTTCTAGTAAAGACATGATTTTCCTGCAATACATTTAGCAAAGTGACCAGCAAGTTGTCGAATGGACTTGATAATAATGAGCAAGCTACGTACTTTTCGGATATAACATTCTCATAAACAAAAGCAAAATATACTTATGTCAAAGGCGAAACCTAATAAAACCTGTGAGTGACAGTTATTTTTTCTGTTGATTGTACAAGCTACGAGGTCGAAGACGAAAACTCGACTAAAGGATGACTAAGGGTGTGTTCGGAAAGAGAATATCTTACGTTTAATGGCTATTATATAAATATATATATATATATAATTTTTAAATATAATTTTTTTACGTGCATAAAAGTAATCCATGGCTATCCAGCAGTCATCAGTATGGCTAACTTTGACAAGGATCGAACCTACGACTACATTGTCTGCAGTCTAGATTTTAACCTCTGGACTTGCTTGGAAATATGTACGAATTTACCGCCTACATATTTAGTTAAACGGTAGAGTCATGCAGAAGATTGCATTACGTTGCCCATAACAGGACGTATTTATTTATATATATTTAATTCTTTACGTACATAAAAATAATCAATATACACTCGTCTACATATATATATATATATATATATATATATATATATATATATATATATATATATATATGAAGCAATCCAACAAAAGATATAACGTCAACTAATATCTTATAATTAGTGAAACATCCGGAGAAAAACTGAAGCTCAATATACTGGATAGAGCATTAATATTATAGTATAAAATGAAGTAATAAAATAAGGTGTCAATCAAATTTTATTAGAATTCAAAGTTCAAGCAAAGTATCCTTAAATCATGAGTTTTCAAAGATAATTCTTCTCTTCAGAGGACCATTACCGCAGTTATACTACTACAGGTAATAAAATTACGCTTTGAAAATATATAAAATTTTATACACAAATACATAAAAATACATAACATCAAACATATCAACCCAAAAACATATTTATATATATATTTATATATATATATATATATATATATATATATATATATATATATGTATATATATATATATAAATATATATATATATATATATATTTATATATATATATTTATATATATATATGTGTATATATTTATTTATATATATATTTATATATATATATTTATATATATGTATATATATATTCACATATATATATATATATTTATTCATATATATGTACATATATATTTATATATATTATATATATATTTACATGTATATATTTTATATATATATATATTTATTATATATATATATATATATATATATATATATATATATATATATATATATATATATATATATATATATATATATATATTACTAGTAAAATACCCGTCCTAGCCAAGACGGTTATAAGTCATAAATATAGCATTAGTTTACAATTTTGATGTTTATTTTTCTTTTCAGGTTTATGGATTAGTTTCGTTGGCATTCAACTGAATGGTAAAGTTTACAAAACAAATGATGTCACCACGTTACTCACCGTATTGACTAGAATACATATTCCATAATTCATAATAAGTCTAATAGTTCACTAAGCACACGGATATTATTGATGTTCATGCATTTTATGTTTTTTTAAGGTATTGCTTTATATAACTCAAAATTTGATGTAGAGCAATTCCCTTTTATTTAGGTTTGTGTATATGTCTCCATTTAAAAGTTGTTTGAAGAAGGCTGAGTTTGGGTCGGCGCACCCCATAAATAGTCAAGTTTACAAAAATAATATTGTGCCGATTTTATTTACCGGGTTGCCGAGAATATATATTCAAAAATTCTTAATGATCGGTCATAAAAATGAATAAATATAAATAATAAAAGAATTTTAAAAAAACTTTAAATATATTCATCCGCTACATGTAAACGTGTTATATAGAAGTTTGTTCCGTCCGCCAGTCACAATTGTTTTAAACGTAATAAATACATTGCGGAACTGCTATTAGTTTTTAAGAAATTATTATCTAAAAAATTAGACGAATTATTTCGCCTAGAAAACAAACTAAACCTTGTCTTTCAAGTTTTAAATTGAAAACGACTATTATCGCTCATTTTATTGGAATAGAAACCTCATAATAATTTTAAAAATAGGTTTATATTTGTTTTGTTATACAATCTATTAATTTTTCAAATCTCACAATTCAAAAAAATATGAAAATCTCATATTTTTCTAATGTTTACAGCATAAACAAAAGGCTGTTATTTTAATCAGCTTTCCCGAGTCAGCACAGCCTGATTCACACAAATTCCAGTTGCAAATAGAAATCTAGGACGACAGGAAACAATGCTGAAACAAGCGGAAAGCACATCCTTGTTATTCCCAAATGGTCACCCATTTTAGTACTGACCAGGTTCAACGTCGCTTAACTTCGGTGATCTACAGTATAATCACATAGACACACACGAGATGAACACTAGCAAACGACTACCTACTATTTAACAGTTGTATTTGAAAATCATAAACACTTTCTGTACAACAAACGCAGATTTGTAATTAATTAAATGGTTATAATTAAATTATGTAATTCAAATTATGATTATTAATCTCAATAACAGTGTAGAGAGAGTAAAAAGTGGACCTTGTGTTTACTTCCGGCAGCCTTATAACTCTCGCTTCCCTTATTGTGTCCTTTACTCCTCACATTCCATGATCGATGACAAAGGGGGAAGAATTGCTGAGAATTATATACATAAATAAGTAAATTTCGTGTACAACAGAATCGTAGGATTAATTTTAGAGGAAGGATTATTATAATCAATGAAACAGACGAGTGGAAGAAAAAAAAGGAAAATTGTTAAAATTACCTTAAGGCCTTATCGTCTGACCCTCTGAGAGGAAACGTCAGAATGGTAAATTAAAAACTAAAAGTCGAATGAGATATGAGGGGAAAAAACTTATTTCAGTTGGAGGAAACGATTGAGAGGAAAAAAAAAGGTAAATCATTCGACTTTTAGTTTTTAATTTACCATTCTGACGTTTCCTCTCAGAGGGTAAGACAATAAGGCCTTAAGGTAATTTTAACAATTTTCCTTTTTTTCCACTCGTCTGTTTCATTGATTATAATAATGCTTCCTCTAAAATATATATATATATATATATATATATATATATATATATATATATATATATATATATATATATATATGAGAGAGAGAGAGAGAGAGAGAGAAAAGAAAAAAGAGTGATAAATATGCGACGATTGTCCAAATTTATTTCAAATTTCAATTGTTCAATGCAAGGTGTATTCAGTAATAAACTAGTGTTTATTATTCTTTCCTTAAGCCAAGGCTTTTCAAAGATCGATATCTTATCATCTACAATTGCTCTATCTCGTATATTGAGCTAAACCTCTTCACTATAGGTTCTATCTACTAAAAGTTTTACTTTTGGTTTATATTTGATCCTATATATATATATATATATATATATATATATAAATCGAACACTGTTTCTTTCTTTTTCTTTTATCTGACTTGTAGCTTTTATGAAGTGTGCTAACACATTTTTAAACTAACTCAATAATTACTATTCGACTGTAACTTCTGCTAGATCAGCGGTTTCCTAATGTTTTTTTGTTCTGCCTGTTGTTCGTTTGATTCTCATACTACATACGTAGCGCCACCCTCCTCCACATTCAAAGACAACCTCATTGAAAATTGGTACACAATGCGTTTTTTTGATAATTGATTGATGTACGTAACAAGACTGAGACAATAACTTGTAAAAATAAAATATTCCAAAGTCTTGATGTCCACAAACGTCTTTTGTTTTATCTTGTTGGCATGTGACACATTCTGTTTCAAACATAACATCATACAAATAGCAGGACGTCGGACTTTTAATTCTGATTTCTAAATATAAAATAAAATAATTCTTTCAAGTTGAACTGTTTTTTAATTCTTTGTAAAGCATAGAGAGCTCTCAAGTGTTATCTCTTTAGATTTTATCATAGTGATTTTGCAAAAACAATAAAACTTTAAATTAACTAATCATCCCTATGACCTGCCGTTCACCCCACCCCCACCCGCTTTTCTCGGTCCCCTCATGTGTCTTTCTAATATTCTTAGAGGTGTACACCACTATCACCCACTTTGGGAATCACTCTACTAGAACCATTTTTCTTGCCATCACGTTCAATCGAACAGGGCTTAGTTGAACTCTCTGTGGCCACTTCCAGTGTACATTCGCGCCTTCTTGTATTCTGGAGTCTATGGGTTGTTTTTCAAGTTGCAATGTAAAGAGCAGACTTACGGATTAAAATAACTTTTCGGGTTCTGGAGTATTTATATTGTGGATGGAAGTATTGTGTTTATGCCCACTAAATTACGTGTAGAGAGAGAGAGAGAGAGAGAGAGAGAGAGAGAGAGAGAGAGAGAGGGGGGGGAGAGAGAGCAAGGTACGGTAAGATGTTGCTTTACGGCACATCAACCCTAAGGGACGTTTCGTGCCATTAGTGCGGCAGGGAGGGAGGGAGGGAGGGAGGGGGTGTCATTCATTTGAAATGGACATAGGGAAGCCGATAGATACACTATCGAATTCTACAGAATACTAGCCGAAGTCAACTGAATGTTAATGTTAATGTTAATGTTAATGTTAATGTTAATGTTAATGTTAATCAAACTAAGCTGTTAGGGTTAGGGTTAGGGTTAGGGTTAGAGTATATGAACCAAAACAGATTCGGCCATTATTTTTCTTTCTCTTTCTTCTCTTTTTTCTCTTAGATTTAGAAGGAGACGAGCGCGTTTCCTGACGACCGGTAACCATACCATTAACAGCATGCCCCCCCCCCCTCACTAAGGTACTTACTTAAAACAACCACGATTCAGTGTTTTCATCTTCCGGAGAACAATATTAAACGCTGTGGACCATAGAAACAGGTATTGTTAGTTATTTAGGAGCGTTTTTTTAGATTGAAAAGCATGCTGTGTTTGTCTAAGATGGAAGACTAGAAGAGTGAGATTATTACCACGATCATCATCATGAACATCATCAGACAAGAGTCAAGTACGAGCATACTACTAATTGTATTTGACTACCAACGCAATGTAACAAAATGCTTGTGATCAACACCAATTGTTACAGACAATATTTTGAGTTTGTATTGATGCTCTCGTTTTTTCAGAAACAGAAATCAAATATTAAATCGAAATTTTCTTTTTCAAAACTATTTAATATTTAGCTTGTAAATTTGATTGTACGCATATTTTTGTATTTCTGTCTCATTCTACCTCTCTCTTTCTCTCTCTCTCTCTCTCTCTCTCTCTCTGTATATATATATATATATATATATATATATATATATATATATATATATATATATATATATATATATATATACGGCACAATCAGGTTGACACCCCGGTTTCCGTTAGATCACCGAAGTTGAGCCTGGCCAGTACTAAATGGGTGACCATTTGGGAATACCAGGTGCTGTATGTGCTCTCTGCTTATCTCGGCATTGTTTCCAGTCGTCTTGTATTACTGCCATTGGAATCAAGCAATGCCGAATCAGAAGAGCGGTTGTTGGAGATTTCGCAACCCTTGCAATTACAAATTCACGCGCGGGCACTCATACGTCGAAGTAGACGAGAGAGTCCATCATATATATATATATATTATTTATATATATACAATAAAAGGTTAGATTCTAGTAAATTTCTGAAAACATAATTATTTGACGAACCGTTTCGTTAACATTTAGACAGCCAACATACCGAGTTATACATCCTGTTTTTTATCAGTGTAACTCATTAAAAGCAAAGCAAGAAACTGTGTCCAAAAGATCAGGAAATAAAACACACATATCACCAGAGTATTTAGATTCGATTAATATAAGATTATGCTAATTTTTTATTAACGCTATATCTAAAAATCTGCAGAAACCTAAAAGTTGGTGAAAATAAATAGAAAATCAATAAAATAAATACAAGTGGAAAAAACTGGGAAAAGAAGAAAAAATAAAATAAAACGTTTTTAAAAAGATGCTTTGAACACGATTCTTTTACCTTTCTTTTCATGAGTTACACTCATAGAAAAATAGGATATATAACTCTGTGTGTTGGTAGTCTAAGTGTTAACGAAACGTCTGGTCAAGAAATTATCTTTTCATAAATTAATAAAAACGTGTTACTGGAATCTAACTTTCTATTATTTATTTATACATGCTCTGGAGTTAAAAATCAACATCTATTGAGCTTTAATTCTGAAAGTCTGACTATTATTATAAATAATAATATATAACTATAAATATATATATATATGTATATATATATATATATATATATATATATATATATATATATATATATATATATATATATATATATATTTAGGCAGACATTATTAAATAACACGGAGTGTTTTTGCCTGATAAAACTTTATTTTATTTTTCAATTTTCCAAATAGTTCATTTAGTATTTCGGTCAAATTGGTGTATGTAAGTTCCGTGAATTTCTTGTTCAATTTTCTTTTTTTTGCGAGTACTTTCGATTTGATTCGTCAATGAATCAATGTGACGAAGCATATCGAAAGTACTCGCGAAAAATGAAAGAAAATGAAACAAGATACCCACGAAACTTGCATACACCAATTTGACCGAAATTCTAAATGGACTATTCGGAAAATTGAAAAATAAATGAATAAATAAATAAATGAATAAAAACTTTTCAAAAATTAAAAAAAGTCTTATCAAGCAAAAACAGTCAAAATTTAATTACTTAAATGAAAATATGCTGCCAAGATATACACTATATATATATATATATATATATATATATATATTTATAATCTTTCTCACTTTCTCGTTTTCCTCTCTATTGTTCGAAATGTGCTTTCTTTATCTCTATTCTTGGAGTTTTTTTCTGAATTATGTGATTTGTTATCCAAATTCAATCACATTTCTTTTCGCGTCTTTCTCATTATCTAACCCTACCTCACTCTTGCTTTTTTTCTATTTTTCTATTTCTTTTTCTCTCGCTACTTCTCGCAAACGATCTCTTTTCTTTCTTTCTTTCTTTCTCGTACTCTCTTCATTTTGCCTTTTCTCTCTCTCTCTCTCTCTCTCTCTCTTACTTTCTCTCTCTTCTCTCGCTCTCTATCATCTTTCTCTATCTCTCTCTTTCTCCTTATCACTCACGCTCCTTCCCGATCTCTCTCTCTCTCTCTCTCTCTGTCTCTTTCTCTCTTTTTTGTTTCTCTCTCCCCTCTTGCTTTCTCAGTCTCTTTTCTTTTGCGCCCTCTCTATTTTTTGCTCTCTCTCTCTCTCTCTCTTTCTCTCTCTCTCTCTCTCTCTGTATGTCTGTCTGTCTCTGTCTCTCTGTCTGTCTGTCTGTCTCTCTCTCTCTCTCTCCCTCTCTTTTCCTTTTGCTTTCCCGGTCTCTTTTCTCTTGTGCACTCTCTATTTTGTTTGCTCTTTCTCTCTCTCTCTCTCTCACTCTCTCTTTATCTCTCTCTCTCTCTCTCTCTCTCTTATATATATATATATATATATATATATATATATATATATATATATATATATATATATATATATATATATATATATTAAACTCTGTTTATGTTTATTAACGCTGAAAAATAAAAATACATTTTTTCAATCTCGGTTTATATTAAAACCTGTCACCCCCAATTTTCTGCCGATGAACACGATTTGTATTACATCATCATTTTGCTACTGGGGGAGTGGGGAGCCGGTAGCCCGGCCGACCGGCCGCAACCCATTTAATTCCGTACCAGATATTCCGTCCCACCTCCGGCTACCATCCAACTTCCAATCCAGAAAGCCCTTCAACAGTTCAAGCTGGGAGGTCTTCAAGTTCGGCACTGGTTCTAGAATAACGTCCTTTATGCCTAATTGTCCCCGCCGTGTGGCAATACGAAACGTCAGTGTGAAATAGTGTAAGAAAGCCTCCACTTATCTCACACTTTTTCACCTTTCCTTTTTTTCCTTATTTTCTAAACTAAGAATAACAAAATGTAAATAAAGGCATAAATTATATAAACATGGCATAAAATATGCGAGGTGTTTAGTCGAAGAAACGGATAAAGGTACGAAATGAAGATGATTGTATTTAGGATTCTGGAAAAACGTAGACACTTAAATCTTTAAAGACGAGAGAGGTTCAATTGCATGATTCTGTATTATGGCTAACGATCTATTTTCCGCAAGGAATTGTGGCGCAACGGATAAAAGTTCTAAGCAGTAGTCAGTTCTGAGTGACAGCCTTCTGGAGGATGAATGTTAAATCCTCAATACGTGCGATATTTAAAATACAATTATGAATTACTTGATAATTCTATCCGGTATGACTGACGTAACGATAGCAAGATTATATATATATATATATATATATATATATATATATATATAGAGAGAGAGAGAGAGAGAGAGAGAGAGAGAGAGAGAGAGAGAGAGAAAGAGAAAGAGGGAGAGATAGAGAAAATACATATTTAACCAATCAGAATACGCCGTAGATTAAATAAAAGAGTTCCGTTCTAAATTTGTAAATATTCCTAAGTTTGACAGAAAGATTCCCGAGTTCGACAAGACGCACTTAAAGAAGTTCGGAGGTGACATCGACTGAAACGATGAGATGAGAATAGTAGTCCGAATAATCCTAAATATGAGAGCCATTTTCCAATATGTAAAATTGTCGCACCAATTAGCATGTGTAACGTGGCAGATTCTCATTTCTTCTTTAAATGGTTTCCAAAAATCAAAGTGTGTAAAGTACTTCACATGCTTATGCGTGACGTTGCTTCTTCTGGTTAGGTGTCATGTAGCAATTATCGTCGTTAAAAGGATTCGCTTGTATTTCGTTAAGATGACACATACTAAAGAGGAACTTAAAATCTGGACTTAGTATCTATAGACGGTTAATTGTTTAGTCATTTCGGGTAGCATTTATTCCCGGCGGGTTAGAACTAAATTGTTATGGTGTGATGTTTATTTACACTATTTCGGGAATAAATTAACTTTTTCAGACACTATGGATAGAGTTACGTCTAAGTGTTGCGGCAGTTATCGATGGCAGGCATTTGTGGCAGCCATAGCATAACTCTAAAGCACACTGTCTGTAACATTACACTTCTGTAAATACACGCCTCTGAATATACCACCGTGCTGTAGTGATTATTATCGGCCATTCAAGTTCACAACATTGGCGACGAGGATTATAAACCTGGAAACAAGGTAATCAGACTTATTCGAACCAATATATTTTTCGTACGTATGTTGCGCAACTCTGGCGACAAGGAATTCGGATTTATTCGGACACGTAAATAACCAGGACTTATGTTGCACACAAGATTGACAATGAAACTCGGATTTATGTCTACAATTTGAATGTTAGATTTTTTAAGCTAGACTTTGGTTGTATGCTCTGGACATTTTGTTGATTATAACACATGAGCAAGAAGTTGAAATCTAACTGGATTTTTAACATACAAAATGTGTAAATTCTACGAGAAAAAAGCACTTCAACCTCGCGAAAATGATTGAAGAGAAATTGTCGTTTTCTGAGTAGGACGAAACCGTTTTAAAATCAAGATTCTTAATTTAAAGTCGTTCAACCACGAAAGAAAAAGCGGAAAAAACAACAACAAAAAAGTATGTCGGTATTCTTTTCGTTAATCAGAAACACGTAAATAAGTTTATATTAGTCTTCCTTTCCGCTGAGAGGTTAACTTATCCCCCAGTAAAAAAATATATAATATATACTCACGGAACCTGTGCACCGCCGTTGGCAGGGAAAATTGTATAATCCCTCGAAATAATAATAATAATAATAATAATAATAATAATAATAATAATAATAATAATAATAATAATAATAATAATGATGATGATGATGATGATGATGATGATGATGATGATGATGATGATGATGATGATGATGATGATGATGATGATGATGATGATGATGATGATGATGATGATGATGATGATGATGATGATGATGATGATGATGATGATGATGATGATGATGATGATGATGATGATGATGATGATGATGATGATGATGATGATGATGATGATGATGATGATGATGATGATGATGATGGCTGTTTCGTTTCGGCCATTTAAGTCGCATTGTCAATACGCTGAGTAATGCTGCAGTAAAACATTCGTGCAAATCAAAAATTGTCTGCGTACGCATGCGTGTCGTAGTTTCTATGAAATTATCCGTTTTCACTGCTACTGTATACCGCGGTGACTCTAAAGAAGAACGCAGGCAAGAACGCAACTGAAATGACGGCTACTGCTGTTGCATAGCCCTACTTAGTGCCGCGGCTTTTCTCGTTTACTATACTCGTCCCGGAAAGGGCAGTGGCAGTTCCCATTTAATCACTCGTCATGTTTAAAACATAAATCATATAGTTTTCATACCGTAGAGGGTCGCCGTCTCGATGTCGTCTAGTGGTTGAATTCTTTCTCCTCTCTTTCTTTCGTGAACCACGCCGTCCGTTGTCTGCAACAAAAGCTTCCTGATCGACTCACTAAACAACAATCTTTTTAACTTTCAATTCTTTTTTATTACAGGCGTTAGTTATCAAATCAGCTGGGAGGTATTCACTAATATCGAGAGAGAGAGAGAGTGAGCAAATTACTGCGTTCGTAATTAGCAATTATTTCCTTAACCATTCGTGGAGGGGGGAAAGAGATCTTACGCCTGTATTTTCTTAGTAAATCAATTCCCCTAATCACATCTGATAGATTCGCCTCCAAACCCCAGACTGCTAAAACTCGCTTCGCACGGAGAACGAGTGACGTTACGGATCCCTCTGCTTCCCATCCAAAGGCCCGTGATGTCACAGAGCCTCTTGCAGGTGAACCTTGACCCCTGATCCGACGTCCTGTCGCGCGGTGACCCTGTCACGTCCGTAGGCTCCGACTGTGAGAATAGGCCCTATTCTGCACTCGACTGCACGGATCTCTTCGCGCTAATTCGCGCAAGTCAAACCAACGATTTCCAACAGATACGTCCATTCCCATAGGGCCATTATCCAACACTACGAGGTAAGTCTGATCACTGGCAGGTGGCAACCCAAGTATATATTCACGAGAGAAATAGGACGACTATTTAATACAATATAAATAAATAGTTTGGGAAACTGTGAAAATATAATACAAGGAATGGAGAGAACCGTACCGTATAATTTAGTAATCTCTATCAGTATATTATATATAAGTAAAAGAAATTGTGTGACCACAAACCAGCAACTTGTGTACTTATAATGAACAGGAAAGTATAGTGCAGAGTATTTTAGAAGATTTCTTTGCGAACAATTTAAAGTTGGGGCTTTGGATGTATATTCTAAGAATGTTCATGCGGAGAATAATGTTTGTGTTTTGTATTATTTACAATCGGAAAACTATTTTGTTGTTTTGTGTATTTAGTATCCGTAATTATTATGTCTATTTGTTGATGTGAAGTATCTTACCGCACGGTGTAGACCGAAAAATAACTCTAATATCATATCTCCCATATTTCCTTACAGTAAAATGGGTCGCAGGAAGAGAAGTTATGACTGTGAAAAAAGGGGGTATCTTCTCAAACTCCTTCTTTCACATCAGTAAACAAAGCAGAAACGGTTGAGCGGAATAAATATGAAAATTGATAAAATCGAATGTAAACGAAATTGTACTTTTTCCTGACAGGAACGAATTCAGGGCGAAAATGATTAACGAAACTGTTTTCGATACGCAGTTTTTGTTTATGAATTGTTAAACCAAATAATGGAAAAGCACACATCAAAATGCGAACTTTTACACAGCGAAGCGAGAACAATCTACTTTCGCAGATTAAATACAGGGTTCTGGCCCGAGTTCGACATGAAGATTCCCCAGTTCGAAATGATGTACCCGAAGAATGTCGAAGGTTACATCTGTCGCCACATTGTAAAACGTTGTAAAGTGACAACAAAATGAGGATAGTAGTCCGAATATCTAAATAATACCAAAAGAAATAATATGTTATTCATAAATTATTTTACTAAAATTAATCAATCTTAGTGTCGACTTTTTAAAATCATTTTAAGATTTTTTTAAATAGCATTTTATTTTGGATGGGAAGAATAATAGTGTATATATAATGATGTCAAGAGCAATTTAAAGAAAAATAAATAGAAAAGAGATAATTTTAAACCAAAAACGAATGTGAAATGCTGTTGTTAATAGATGACGAACAACTATTGCAACCGCTACTATTAAAGAAAGAGAGAGACAAACAAAGCTATAGCTGTCAACAAGGAACAGAGCGAAAACAACTCTACAGGGTATTAACAACAAGGAAAACAGAGAGTTGATCCCCAACTCGGTGTAGTCTGCTACTTCGTCACTGCTACTATAACAATGTCAACAATACACAGCTGTTTACGCGCGCGGTCATATCTGTTTCAGTCGGAAGCAGACGCGACTTTAATGCTACAAAATATTTTTACGCGGACGTCTCTAATTAATTAGTTGCTTTCATCATTTTCTGGTGGATTTTATTCAATCTGCGATGGCAATGCTATTTCATGCGTAACTGTGATCATCTCGCTCGTAACAACCGTTGGGCTTCTCTGGAATTTGAGTTGAATTGGTTTTAAAGTGATTTTCTTTCATTTTAATACATCTTTCAGTTCTTTGGCAATTCTCAGGTATTTGCTTTTTCCCAGCATAGTTGTGTCTGTTATTGTATTCATCCTGAGTTAGTTGCCTGCATTCACTTATTATGCGATTTACAGTTTCGTCTCTTTGTTCACACTGTATACATTTACTTTTTATCTCAGATTTTGTCTTATTTGGCTTTGATATAGTTTACGTTGTGTTGTGCAGCTCTTAGTATCAATTCTGTTTCTCTGTTCAAGTGTACTTTCTGTGTCCAAGTGTATTCTTGTATCACTTCTTTGGTAATTGTTATAAATCGTCCATGTTGCTCCTTCTCTTTCCATTCGTTTCTTTTTATTTCTGATTTCGCTTCTCCCTGTATTGTTCATTTTGGTGGTGCCTCAGTTTTGCAAGAACACGTGTAGTAAGAATAGCTACGCTTTGTTTACAAAACAGCCTATACTATATACACCATACTGCATAAGCCGTACTATATAAGCGCCCCAAGAACAAATAAGTAACCAAATTGCCAGTAAATGATAATAGAAGTTTGTGTTAGATTATTTAGATGCATGTTTAGATTTGTGATCTACGACGCAAACATTGAATTACCGATAATAAAAATTCCAGATAAGATCTATAAACTATTTTCGAATATCTAAAGACAAACAAAACTTCGCAAAATCTGAGTTGAGTCGCACGCAGACGAATCCATTAATATTCGTCTAAACATATGGTTTAGATCTTCTCTCCTATCTAGATCCATTCGTTGATTTACTCATGACTAAATTTGTATAAAAACATCTAAATTAAAAGTGTTCATAGATATACATGTGTGCGTATAAAAATTCATAAGAACCCACATATTTTCGTATTTTCAGATCTATGGATGCGTACAAAAAGGGAGCCTAGTCCAAGGATTACTATTAGTAGCATCACAGGGGCACACATGTCAACCATTAAGATATGTGTGCTGTAATGTAGATACAAATGGGTTTAGCACGTTTTAAAACATTAATTAACTTTATTTCTGAAATTGTATACCAGATTTGAGCGTTCAAGCTAGCGACACTTTCTACATTTATAGATTTTGTGATTCATATGGTGTTCTTTTATACACAGAAAGGGGAATCATGCCATCCAACCGAATGCGCATGACAACCCACAAGAAAGAAGCAGCACCTTTTGTTGTAGGTTCAGAATTCATTAGCGAGTTTGTGAGCGAAATGAATGAAATACTTTACTGCTGATTATATGTTGATGTCATCGAGCGTTCAGGTTTCAAATCTCGTTGTCGACACACTTTCTACGTCTTGCAACACTAATGAGTCTATGGATGTCTATGTTCATATATATGCATTAATTATCTTAATTATGTGTTAAGATCTCTAGGAAAGGAAAGAACGGTTTCACTTATATTAACGTGAAGCAATATTTTTCTGTAAAAGTATAATTCTCTCGATTACGGCTAACGTGGTACAAACATTGCGAACTCTGAATTCGTTATGCTCAACTATTTTTCTTATTTATTCAGTTGTGCCATTTTACCTGTGCCATGTTTCTGATGACATTATAGGCTAAAAGAAATGTTTTAAAATAAAATTACATAAAAAGTTTTGTCAAGAAAAAAATATTTACAAACATCACTGATATTTAAATTATAGAAAAAATTAAATATAACCAACGTTTTGTTAATTTTATTAAATTCATTTAGTTTATGCTATTTGGGCTTTCTGTAACGTTGATATACTTGGCTTTTGTCTGGTTGTCTTTTGTCCGGGTCGCATCATTGGCAAATAGAAGGGGTTAGCAGATCGATGTGGGAAAAAACGTTGAATATTTTTAAAAGCTTGGCGTAGAGTTCAATATGGTATGAATGAATTATTGCATTTAAATATGTTCAGTTCTATGTGTGAGAAGTCGATAATTTGGCGTCAATTCTGTTTTGATTTTTAATTTTCATGTCTGTAGTTAGGGTTGTAAAACATTTCTAATTATATAAAACATATTCAGACTGTTTTATAGTTTATAACACAAAGAAATATTTAGCAGAAAATTAATTTAAAAAAAGATAATTATAATAAGAAACAAGTTTCAAAAGAATTTCTAGTTTCCGTTTACTTGCCTCCTCAAGAGAGCAGAGTTATACACATAAAATCTGGCTCCCGAATAGGGGCACTCTGGATTTAGAGAAAACATAATATTGCCTCAGTATTTTATTCACTGATAGAGGAAATACAATACGAAGTGAAGTATCAAAAAAGGTTTAATTTTAGATACTTTCAAAAGAAATATAGAATTGTGTATTAGGACAAGCAAAACGTTTTATGCAGACTTGTCATTGTGCAAAAACGTTTTATCTTATGCAGACTTGTCATTGTGCAAAAACGTTTTATTTTATGCAGACTTGTCATTGTGCAAAAACGTTTTATCTTATGCAGACTTGTCATTGTGCAAAAACGTTTTATCTTATGCAGACTTGTCATTGTGCAAAAACGTTTTATCTTATGCAGACTTGTCATTGTGCAAAAACGTTTTATCTTATGCAGACTTGTCATTGTGCAAAAACGTTTTATCTTATGCAGACTTGTCATTGTGCAAAAACGTTTTATCTTATGCAGACTTGTCATTGTGCAAAAACGTTTTATCTTATGCAGACTTGTCATTGTGCAAAAACGTTTTATCTTATGCAGACTTGTCATTGTGCAAAATATACGAATTATCGAGTGGGGATCAAAATAGTGAAGATGAACGTGCATTTTCAAAAAAGGCTATCAATAATTTTACTTACGAAATTACGTTCGCTTGGTATTTTAGAAAATGCGATAGTTAATCAACACTGCGATTATTTCAAATTGTCAGAGGTGAACGTTAACAATTTTAAATGTCTAATCTTTGCACAGGCTTTAGTAGCAAATACAGATGCTGAAATCAGATGAACGGGTCGTAATAAACTAGAGAATAAACTCGGTTTAACAATTCAACATATTGCAGAGGACTGACAACGTTTTATTTGTGTTCTTCAAGATTCAAGAGATATTGGGCAAAGCAGAGTGTCACATATTAGAAAAAATTTTAACAAAAAGAAAATGATTTCACCAACTAAATTTGATCCACCAAAGAAAATAATTTGCCTCCTAACCCGTGTTTGGTTGCAGATAATTGCATTGGTACAAATATTTTCCATATTAAATGAAAACTGTTTTAATTGCGGTCGCATGGGACACAGAAGAAGAGTTAAAAATAAGACAAGAATGTTTTATTAAAATTGCTAAAAGTTACGAAGTTAAAAACATCAGTAAGCTTATGCAGGTAAGAATATTAAATAAAAAATATTTAGTTTCAACTAGCTTCCGGCTCGGATCTGTCAATAATAAATATTCTAACGTCGAAGAAAATTTTGAAAAACAAATTTGATGAGAACTAAAAAATAGATAAAAGCGTTACTTGTGAAAGGGGGATAATCTCCAACGTTACATTAAAAAGAAAGACTTTGAAATTAAGAATGTTCGTATTGAACAGCTCGAGCAATCTACTAGCACAAACTGGATGTAACAATTTCAATTACGGAATATGACGACTAATTTTACTGTCAAAATATTTAAACTTTAACCAGTTCTTCAAAAGAAAGAAATGTTCAATTCGCGTCATGAAATCAGATTGACGAGGAATTAAATATACTCAAAAATATGGGAACATTATCGAAAGAAGAGTACAGCGAAAAGGTAAAAAGATCCGTTTTTTTGCAGATTTCATTACAGGATTAAAAATTGCACTAAACGTTTACCATTACTCTCTGCCTCGTCCAGTATAGATATTCTCTAAACTCAATATAAAACGTTTTCAAATGTGGATTTACGCGATGCTTATCTACAAATACACGTAGACGACGAATGCTCAAAGCTACTATGTATAAATAACAATAGAAGTTTGTACAAATTCAATAAATTACGATTTGGGGTTGAGGTTGCACCAGCCATTTTTCAACAAGTAATGGACACATTTCTTAACTAACTATAATTGGCGACAGTTTACCTAGATGATGTTCTAGTTACCAATGAAAGTATCGAGCAACACGAAGTATTTAAATAATCCATGACTATGGATTTAAATTGAAAGAAAGGAAATGCGATTTTTTAAGGAAAAATGTATAGATGAAAACGATAGAGGACCAGACCCAGAGCAGCAAGTGTAATAAAAAAAAATATGCCGACTTTGGAAAACGTATTGTTACTACAAAGTTTTCTTTGGTTAGCAAATTATTATAAATAATTGTTACTACAAATTATTATAATGTTCATACCAAACAGGAAAGATTTGCGAGCTTCTCTTAATGAGCTATTGAATAAAGAAAAATATTGGCTCTGGACAGCAGAATGCCAGGAGACATTTCAAACATATCCTCACATCAGAATTATTTTTGACGCACTACAATCCAGATATCGAAATCACTGTAGCAACTGATGCTCGCTCGTACGACATAGGAGCCTGCATATTGCACACAATGGAATACAGATCGCAAAAACCTATTGCCCACGCGTCTCGTACATAACTACCTGCAGAAAGAAGTTACTCACACATCTAGAAGGAGGGATTGCGTATTATTTTTGTCAGTCATTAAATTTTATCGTTTTTTCATAGAATACATTTTGTGTTGCAAACCGATCATAAGCCACTGCTAATGATTTATTGGCCAGAAAAAAGATTACCGACACATACTGTAAACAGACTAAAGTTGGGGGGGGGGGCAATTCCCCTAAATTACAATTATAAAATTGAGTATTTGCTATCGTAATAAATTAGTCATGTTGACGGATTATCTCGACTTATCCCAAAATATACTGGACCATTTTTCAACAAGTAATGGACACATTGCTTAACGGACTAGAATGTGCACCTGATGTCATCGTTTTGGTAATGAAAGATATTTTGTGTTCCAAACCGACCATAAGCCACTGCTAACCATTTGTGGGCCAAAAATGAGATTACCGAAGTATACTTCCAACAGACTATAGAGATATCTGACCATTCTCCTAAATAACAATTATAAAATCGAGTATCGTCTATAGTCAAAAATTATAAGATTATCAAGACTTATCCCTAAATATGCTGAATCTCTTGAAGACACAGTGATTGCATCTCTACAAACTGAGGAAGAAATGAAAAATACATTGTATAACGCCATTACAGAACTTCCGGTATAACTTTGATATCTTTAGAAAATGATCTCCAGGATGTAGTGGATTGGAGTCATAAATGCTTGGTAACTTTTAATGCCGCAGAGACAAAGCTCCTTTTCTTTCAATAACTACAAGAAACCTCTTCAACCACCGATTTTAATGGCAAATAACACCCTACCTGAGAGTTCATCATTATAACTCCTCGGCCTAACTTTCACAGATAACATGAATTGGAACAAATACATTGAAGACATTTCTAAGGCTGCAGCAAAAATGGTGGACTCTCTATACCGAACTAGTAAACTCGTCACACCTGATAGTATCATGTATCTCTACAAAGCCACCATCCGCCCATGCATGGAATATTGTTGCCACATAAAGGCTGGTTCATCTACCACTAGTCTCTCCCTCTTAGACAAGGTTAAAAAAAGAGTCGCCAACTTAATAGGTCCCCCACTATCAACACAAGCTCCAGCCCCTGTCCCATCGCCTCAATGTTGCATTGTGCTTGTTTTATAAATACTTCAATGGATCGTGCTCCGATGAATTTGCTGCTCTGGTGACCCCTCGACATAAATACACTAGACCAACAAAACAATCAGCTAAATCCCATCAATTCACTGTGGAAGTCCCCAGATGCAGGAGAGCCTTCTACTCCAATAGTTTCTTTCCTCGTGCTGCTGGCCTCTGGAACTCCCTCCCTGCTTCTTGTTTCCCCGACTGTACCCACATGTAGAGGTTTAAAACTAATGCAAACAGACATCTCGCTACACATTTTCTTAACTAAGGATGACACAGTAGCCCCTTACGTTTACAGTGGCTCCCTGCCTGGTTTTGGGGGAATATGTAAACGCGTTAGATGACGATTGTTTAAACGTAAAAAAGAAACGAAAAACACCCGAAAATCTCGGAAGTTCACTCAATCTATGATGAAATTGTTCTTTACGGTTATTTTCGCAGCATTACAGCAATAAATACTAAAATAATTTCATATCGGTCACTTAGGCATTACAAGAATGAAAAGTCTCATGAGATGTTATGTGTATTAAACAAGTATGGATAAAGACATTGAAAATGATGTGGAACAAATAGGGGGTTGTGTTTTGACACCGCCTAGAAAGTTTCGACCCTGGCGGAAAACTTATCGATTTTGCTAGCCGACTGAATGGTTTCTTTTCTAGTGATCAACATTTTCTTAAAATGGCCCGAAATATTAAAAATGTAAGTAACATACCACAGAAGTAACCATTAGTTTTTACATGAATTGTTCGCCCTATTCAGGGTTGTTGACTGTATTGCATCAGACAACGGAACGGTCTAGTTAAACTATCTCCTTAAACTTTTGTTATGGACGCATATCACGATCGCGCCATACCATGCGATAATCAATGATTAGGCAGAACGGTTCGTGGATACGTTAAAACACGCGAGAGGTACATCTACCGAAAAGGCCATTTAAGTATTTTTTAGGCATATAAGATGAGCCCAAATAACAATATTCCATCTTCCATGACGCCAACAGAAGCAATGTTCGCAAGGAAGATTAAAACGGCGTTTGATAGATAATTTCCATACAAAACAAAGGGACGCTTCAAAGTTGCAGAAAATGTTTTCTTTCGGATGTTCAAAAACAATAAATCCTACTGGGAAACAGGATAGTGGATAAATAGATTAGCATCATGATTTACATGGCAAAGGCACCCAACTTTACACACAAAAGACACATGAACCATATTAGGATACGATATTCAGATGATGTCGAGAATAATACGTCGGATGTTGTGATTGACATATTTCAAATACCAATCCCACAAACAGGTTCTTAACAGGGAAGATAAAAAAAAGAAATCGTAAGATTACGGACCTGATTGTAATAAACCCCAAAAGGAAAAAGTATTGACTCGATAAGAAGCAAAGCTAAAAATGGCGGGTCATTGTGTGATGGTAATTTAACCTAATTCGTGAATATCCGGATTTTTCTAGACACTATGTATAGAGCAGCCTACGACGAAGAACAGGTCAGTCTCGTGGCAGTCTTTCTGTAATATACTATTATGTAGTTCTGTAAATACACACTCTTGGAAATATACCACCGTGTTGTCTTATTTATTATCGTCTCTTCAAGGTCACAATAAACTCTATGTCGATTGAAGAAGTAAAGTAGAAATAAAGCGACTTTAGTTTTTCAAGAATAATAGTTTAACATATGTCAGAATTGATAAAGCTTCGGATGAAATCAAAGTGGAACAAATAGTGGTAATGTTTGTGACTCAACGGGTCACAAGTATCTTGACTTTAACAATTATAGAAATGGAATAATGAGAGTAGACGAAATAATATGGATTTCAGTGCTTGGAACAGGGGATCCTCATTCGTTCACGGAAAACGTCGGCTGTGCCTTGTTGGGCTTAAGGACTATAAATTTACCAAACATTATTTCGATAAATATCATTGTACTTACACCACTCTCTCTGTCATTGATGAGTACATACTTAGACCCCACTCTAAAAATGTAATGTATAAAATGTAAACAAAAAAACGACTAATTATGCTGCTATGGGCTGGGTGGGCAGGACATAGGATTACTCATTGTATTCCGAGCAACGCCGGGGCTTTTCGTTAAATAGAAACATGCATTCGTCAGAATCAGCATGGTACGATTATTTTACCAGTTCGATTCTGTTATCGGCATTCGTTTCCCTATTTTTTTTTAATCAGGTATTTAAAGGAGGGGGTCACGTGAAGGTTGTCAACATCAACAGTGAAAATATTGTTAAGGGACCGACTGGATTCAAACTTGACACACACGCCGGTATCTACTTCATTAAGATGGAGTACTCCTGTCACGTATGGGGAGGGGTCATTCATAGCACCCTTTCTTGTCATGACAAAGTACAAAATCCTCTTTACAATTTTAAGGGTGATCTCTCCAAATCTCTATAGCCGCTTTTTCACGGAAGAAGGGGTGCTAGTCCTTAGCGATTCTATTGTTATTTCCATGGAAGATTTTCGACTACATTCTAATCTCTGGTTCCTTTTTGTAAAACATTCACAGTAAATAAACAACATCTCACTACCACAAAGGAAACAAACTTTCCTTTTGTTTTCCATGTGCCATACATCAAGCGGTATTTTCATGCACAGTTTCTTTCTAAGAATCTCTGTCTGTAGATCATATTACCACAGGACTGCTTCCATGCAGACTACAACATGGTGGTCTTCAAATCCAATGTCAACAAGTACTTGTCATAATCCGTCCCCATATGTGATCAAACTTGTTTCATTCCATTCATTATTTTCAATGCTCTTATAATATTTTTTATCATACAACTGATAATATATCCATATCAGTAACCCTTATCCTCGAGTTGCTTTTGGTCTTAATAAGTGGTGACTTATTCGTGTATTAAACAAAAAAATAACCACTACCTTTTTGTTAGTATGATACTAGATACTTAAGAGGAATGCGGGTGTACGTATGCACATATGTGTGCGCATATAATATATAAACCCACGTATGCATTTGTAAGTGTACGCTAATCTCGATTCTCCTAGTCAATTCGGTTCTTCATTTCAATAGAAACACATGGGCAAGAATTTAATGGTTGATACAAAACCCATTGGACGCCAATGCTTAAGCACTGTTTGCAAAGATATTTGTTTTTACATAGAACCTCAACATCAATAAAAAACAGGAGAGAAAAATAACTCGGAGGTGCCTCCTCCTCCTTCACAGGAAAACTGCCAAACACATGACTGTGGTGCATTCCCAGTACGCTGTATAAAAATTTGAATTCACAAATTTACACGCTTGGCTAATTTCACGTTCAGTTGAACCCGTTAAAATAAATAAGCTATCAATATTGTACGTTAAATAAACATAGCTTATGTTTCTTGAAATAACATGTCACTTAACTAAGTCACAGCTTAGCCGGTGTTGAGGAAGGATTTTCCTCTCCGACGTTTTATTCCTGGGTTAAATTATCATTATAATACAGTGAAGTTATCGGACGGGCTTTTCCGCCTTGGTAACTTCATTACTGTCAGGGTGAAGTGACGGTGAGAGGTGTGAACATTTTCAGCCAAAGAGTTTTTTTTTACTGGGAACAAAACTATACAGCGGCCATGTTTCTTTTTTTCCCTTTTTTTTTGACTGAGGGCCCTTTAACTTGTGCGCTTCGGTAATGGTGGTGGCAGGAAAGGCAGTTAGACGGTTGAATGAATACAGGAAGGCCACATAGGTCGCTGGAAATCAGCGGCTTCCTAAACACATACGTATATATATATATATATATATATATATATATATATATATATATATATATATATATACTGATAGCTGTGAGTACTGGGTTTTTCGGGCGGTTTAGAGTTTTTATTTGCACTTCACAGAGCTTTAATATTTAATACGTCTAAAACCAAGCGTCTCTCCTTCCACCACCAACGCTCAGATCATCACTTTGCCACAATTGGAATGAATGGCTCTCTCCTGCTTTGATAAACGTCTGGGTTAGACCTTCACATGAGACTTGAAATGGAAGACTTACATCAAAACCGTTGCTAAGGTCACTGATAAAATGGTCGGATCATTCTCCCGTCTGACGCAATCCTCTACCCGTATAAGAGTCAAATACGTAATAAGATGGAGTACTGTTACCACATCTGGGGAGGTGCCTCTGTGAACACTGTTTCTTATCTTGACAGAGTACAAAACTGACTTCGAAATCTAGTGGGGGATGTCTCTTTCCCATCCTTGCAGCCTTTGCTAGTTTTTTTCTGTTTTATCTTTATTTTCAGGTCAGGTGCTCAACTGAGCTCAAATCTATGATTCACCCTGTAAAACCCTCATAACAAAAACTCGTCTAGCTACAACAACTGTCAATAATTTTCTTTTCTCCTTCTGTGTACTTAAAACAAAACGGAACTTCCATGAGAAAAATTTCTTCCTTGGAACTACCCGTCTGTGGAACACAATACCACAGGGCTGCTTCCTGGCCAACTAGAACATGGTCGTTTTCAAGTCCAATATAAACAAATTCTTGTTGCGCCGTCTTCTTAAATAATTAAATTCTTATCAGTTACAACGATCGTTACTAAAACTCGTGACATTGTCTCACTGTTTACCTGAGAAACTCATTAACTCTTATCCTTCAGTGGCAGTTGGGCCTTCATTAGTGGTGGATTGCAGTAAAAGTAAATTTAAAAAAGGATTATCTGATGTGTTTAGTATGCGAACCCATGTTTTCACACTCTGACGATCGTCAGCTGGCGCAATGCACAAATCTGGAGTCAAATTCACGCTTTACTATACTTCAATCCTCATGTCCAAGTAATCGTTCCGCAGTGCAGCCTTATGCGATCCTGTTGTGTTACTTTTTTCTCAGTCTTCTAAAAATTACATTCTTATTTATTTGTTTATTTATTTACTTATTTTTCATTTTCATTTTATTAATTTACTTATTCATTTTTTTCTTTAATTTAGTTTCTAATATTGAGATCGAGTTTTTCAGTTCAGTATCTTTCGATTATTTTGTAGTCCTCTTTCCTTTCATAATCGGTTAAGGACTATATTAATCTGTATTTACGTTTTTCAATTCCTAAATATAAATATTTCATATAAAGTTCGTTAAGTTCCCACAAAAGATTATGCAGTAGCTCAATAGTATACAACGCAACTAGAGTTCATAATAAATAATAATTATTATTCAGAAAGTTTTCCAGATTTCATTCGAAAACACGTTATCAGAAATTATTTTTACCCATTCCGAAAATATACATTTTCATGTTGTACAAAATAGCATACACACTTACGAAAAAGCTTCATCGGTGTACATTCGCCACAATCAGACTGAAGAAACAAAATCAAAATGCAAACATATTCTTTTAATTTATAATCCTTGTTTTTCTCTTGCTTTTTCACTCGAATAAAAGGGGTGCATATATATATATATATATATATATATATATATGTAGTAATTAATTTATAAACCTATTTATTGTTTTATAATTAATTTACAAATGAATTTTCGTATGCACAAAATTTAGGCATATACGCGCGTTTCTGGCTATAAGCCGTCATCAGTATGCCTTGCCGACAAGGATCGAACCTTCGACGTTAATATTCGTAGACTACCGTTCTAACCACTAGACCAAAATTACCTGCCACATTTGTGCTCGACTTCTTAAAATTATACAAACATAACAATAGTAAAATTATGAACACAGTAAACAATGTAAAAATATTAATAATAAACTAATAACATTGTAAAAAAGAATAATAATTATAATAAAAATAGCAAAAATAGACTAAATATAGAAATACTATATATATATATATATATATATATATATATATATATATATATATATACGTGTGAACATGTTAATTAAACTAAAATAGTATTTATATATATATATATATAATGTACATATATATATATATATATATATATATATATATATATATATATATATATATATATATATATATATATATATATATAAAAATATATATATACCTATATTCGTATAAACATATTTATTGAACTAAAATAGTATTTCTGTTCATTTGGTCAGAATCTATCCATCTAAAACTTGGCTAGTTTTTTACTTTGAATTATTTTTTCCTTATTAGCTTCTTACATCAGGTGAGTTCATGCCTTGTCTGGAGAACTTCCACAATTTTCTAAAAAGATTTAGTCTATTCTTGCTATTTGAATTATAATTATTATTCGTTTTTGCAATGTTATTCATTTATTATTAATATTTGTATATTTCTTACTGCTGTCATAAGTTGTCTTAAAAGTGGTTATTCGACACTGTTGGAGTTCTCTGCTTTCTCGGATATAAGAAAATCGCGCTAAGGTGAGAGTTAACATGTATATAATAAATGTGAAACAACGTGTGGCCAATGTGAAACTACGTGTGTCTGATGTGAAACTACGTGTTTCCAATGTGAAACTACGTATGTCCAATGTAAAACTACGAATATCCAATGTAAAATTACGTCTGTCCAATGTGAAACTACGTGTTTCAAATGTGAAACTACAAGTATCCAATGTGAAACTACGTGTGGCCAATGCGAAACTACGTGTATCTAATGTGAAACTACGTGTGTCCAATGTGAAACAACGTGTTTCGAATGTCAAACTGCATGTGCCAATGCGAAACAAAGTTTATCCAATATAAAACTACGTGTCTCTAATGTGAGATTACGTGTGTCCAATGTGAAACTACTAGGAGTTGCAATGAATAAGAATGTAAATAACAACGGGTAAATTAGAAGAAAAGGACGAAACGCTGCAAAACGCGAGCTTTAATGTCAATAACAATTTAAAAAGAAACTTAAAGAAAATTGAACTCCATCTGAACTTAAAGTTATCTTTAGTAAATTAATTTTGTTTACTTTTAAAATGTGGAGAAATGCTAAAATCTAGCTTCGAAATGGGTAAAAAATATTATCGAATTCTGCTGATAACAATGCATCTTAAAAATCAATTAATATGTTTGTTTTTTAATATTTAAAAATTAAATTTACATGTTTTTTGTTTTTTTTTAATATTTAAAAATTAAATTTACATGTGTTTTGTTTGTTTTAATATTTAAAAATTAAATTTACATGTTTTTGTTTTTTTTTATATTTAAAAATTAAATTTACATGTTTTTGTTTGTTTTAATATTTAAAAATTAAATTTACATGTTTTTGTTTGTTTTAATATTTAAAAATTAAATTTACATGTTTTTTGTTTTTTTTAATATTTAAAAATTAAATTTACATGTTTTTGTTTGTTTTAATATTTAAAAATTAAATTTACATGTTTTTGTTTGTTTTAATATTTAAAAATTAAATTTACATGTTTTTTTGTTTTTTTTAATATTTTGTTTTTTTAATATTTAAAAATTAAATTTAAATGTTTTTGGGTTTTTTTAATATTTAAAAATTAAATTTACATGTTTTTTGTTTTTTTTAATATTTAAAAATTAAATTTACAAGTTTTTGTTTTTTTAATATTTAAAAATTAAATTTACATGTTTTTGTTTGTTTTAATATTTAAAAATTAAATGTACATGTTTTTGTTTTTTTTAATATTTAAAAATTAAATTTACATGGTTTTGTTTTTTTTAATATTTAAAAATTAAATTTACATGGTTCGAGAGGGCATTAGTGAAAATGAAGTGACATAATTGACTGACATTTCGTTTCAGGAAAAATGTTCACATGATTTTATTTAATCAATTAGGTCATTTCTATTTTAAAATTTAATTTCATATTATTTTTCCTATCGATTCGTTTTGTCTCCTTATCGATTAGTTATGGCTTCTTATTATAATTGATTAGTTTCGTCTCAATGATTTCAAGTAGTGAATGGAAATTCAACTTCGAAGTGATACCGAATTGGCGAAGCTAGCTAGTTGTAAATTAAGGTGAATAGTTGAAAAATGAACAAAGAAAAACGGGAAACAACATACAAAAAGATACATTGATTAAGTAAATAACTAAAATAGATAAATATAGCTTAGTTAATTAATTTAATTAAATTAAGACAGATAAAATTATGTATATATATATATATATATATATATATATATATATATATATATATATATATTATAGATGATTAGTGGTGTATGAAGCATTAAAAACGATGTTGTTTTTTTTAATTGTTTTTATTTTGATATTTCGACCAGTCCTCTGGTCTTTGTAAAAAAATGATCTGAATATATATATATATATATATATATATATATATATATATATATATATATATTTGTTCTGGAATTTTTTTTTCGCATGAGAATCGATCTGAACTATATAAAATAATTGTTTTTTATATTATCATGCATATACATATGTATATATATATATATATAATTTAATATATAATATAATGATATTCATTCTAGTGATTATATATATATACATATATATATATATATATATATATATATATATATATATATATGGTACTTAAGCTTCTTTTTTCTTAATGCAACTTTTATTCCTATATAATTTTATTGCTAGCTACCATGTCGCAGAATGGTTCTTGGGCGTAGTGTTTAGATATTATTATTAGTAGTAGTAGTAGTAGTAGTAGTAGTAGATATGCAAATTATCATATGACACCGTAGTCTTAAGGGTAATGTATTATTTTTTACTCACTAGGACTTCTCACATAGGCCATCAGTGATTGCTCACTGACAACCGGTGGTATTTCATGGGGGCTGAGTGACAACAAGTCTCCCCAGATTTCCAGTATTCTCCACCTCTTTTCGATGGCAACCGCATATAAATTTGCAGTCTCGCAACCGCCGTTTACCATTTATTTCTCGTTGGTAAGGACCATTGGTCTTCTCTGGGATTTGGGTGGCAATAAGCCTCTCCAAGGTCCCAGCAGTCGCTACATTAAGACTAGCAATCAGTTTCATGCTTAATTTGGGCGAATACCAAGCGAAATGCGAGAAAGAAAACAACGGTCCCTATTCTACAATTAAACCGATGTTTAAACTTAATTAAATCAAAGAAGATATCTTAAATGTTAATGTAAAAAAGTAAATAAGTAGACTTTCTGACTAATTTGTTGTTTTTTAGAACCGAAAGTAGATTAGATATCTTTCTTTATCTTTAAAAATCTATTATCGAATATTAAAATTGTAAACAGTTTGCTTTTTTTACATATTTCAAATATAGACGTTTCCCTTGTTTTTTTTCAAACTTTTAATTTTAATAAATGTTTTAGCCTGACGTAGGAACACCTGCTCCAGTTAATTTTTTTTTTTGGGGGGGGGGCAATTTGACCCGATATTTTTTCAACTCCCAAGGTTTAGGCCAGATATTTTGTATGACATTTTAAGACATTAAATGGATCTCTGAATTGTTTATTGACAATTTATTGATATTTTTTGGGCAACTTATGAAAAATATTATTTTTTTATTCAATCTTTCAAAAATAAACTTCATTGGGTGTTTTTCGCCCCAAATTGTACTATAGAAAAAAAATGGATAAATCGATTTGTTTGAAAGTACTTGCGCGTTTCTCTGTGGTAAATAATAATATACATTATACAATATAGTTACGTTCGTAAAACAAACAAATATTAAACAACAACACGACGAGAAATGTTGCCCTGGTTGTCTTCCCTCTTCCAAAGAATTTTTTTTTTTAAAGAAAATAATCACTAATGATGTTTAAAAGTAAAACTTTATTTACTTAAAACAAATCTAAATTCTCTTCCAAAATAAATAGAAAAAATATTGGGTCAAATCTTCTTTTCCTGAAAAAATAGGTTGTTAATGTAATGAAAATTAAAATTGTTTTAAAATACTTCAGGGATTTTTCTATTTTATACCTCAGGAAACGAAAATGTACGTATAATCCTATACTTCGTTCGACATGTTCTCCTATAACTCTCAAAATATTAGCGAGATTTTGTAAAATATTATCTTACGGTCTTACACCTAAAGTGACATCCCAACCCATATCGATGAGATCCTTTGACGCTCACCCCTATCCTTCGACTACTCATTGGCAGAATAGAACGTTTATGAAAAAAGGTACATTTTCATTATAGAGCGCTGAAAAAGAGCCGCTCCTTTTTTATAGAAGTTAGAGCAGGAGCGGCTCCTTTTTGACAATGGGGAGCGTGAGAAGAGCAAGCTCCAACTTTGGGCGTTGGAGCAGGAGCGGGAGCAGCTCCAAAAGTAGTGAAGCGTGTAAAGCCCTGTAAACATATATATATATATATATATATATATATATATATATATATATATATTTTAGAGGAAGCATTATTAAAATCAATGAAAAAGACGAGTGGGGGAAAAAAAAAAGGAAAATTGTTAAAATTACCTTAAGGCCTTGTCGTCTGACCCTCTGAGAGGAAACGTCAGAATGGTAAATTAAAAACTAAAAGTCGAATGAGAAATGAAGGGAAAAAAATAAAAAATAAAACTTATTTCAGTTGGAGGAAACGATTGAGAAGCGGAAAAAAAAAAAAAAAAAAAAAAAAAGTAAATCTCTCAACGTTATGGTGGCTTTGAATCATTAAAGATCTCCAACTGATGTTTCAAAATCTTTTGTCTACACAGGCTAGGTCGATAGTTGTTAATGACTAACGCCTCAAGAATATTGAGATGGTAGTTCGACCTGGCACTGTGTAAAACAGAAAACCACCCATCGGAATACCTGTCAGAACAACTATTTGTACTAACGAGGTGATTACCGATGGCTGATTCCTGTGCCTGGAAGTTCCCGGATGATCTCGAAACCTTGTGTAGGCGAATATCACGTGGTATGTGTTGGGATATTCTAAATTCTAATCTTTGGGATGTCTTGCAACGTAGTCAGCTCCACACTGACACATGAATTTATAAACTACAGAATTCTTTTGAATGGTTGGCAAAACATCCTTACGAAAAGAAGAGAAAAAGGTTCGAGTCGTGTAAACTACCCTCAACATGGTTGCCGGAAAACAACGTTGAGTAGAAGAAGAAATCCTTTTAATATGCTTCCTTTAAAATTAATCCTACCATTCTGTTGTACACGAAATTTACTTACATATTTTCGAGGTCGGTACAACCCCCAATTCACCAAACGTTAAATAACGTCATACGCATTAAAAATAAATTAATCGTTTTGAGGTGTAGGATAAATTTTCTCAAATCTTGCCGCTTAAATCATGTAGCTCCCGGTTATATCTGTCACCGAATTTCTAAAATTAAATGTAGAAATTCGTTGGCAGTTCAACGTGTATTTTTACAAGACGAAATCCTATTTAACTCCGATTCTTATAATTCGTTACGAAGTAAATATCTTATACTTTGGGCTATGGTTTGGAAGGAATTTTCTTTCTTTGACAAACTTCGCTTTTCAAAGTTTCTGTCTAATGGCGATATTTTCACCCTCAACAAAACCAATTCTTCATATAATAAATATTTGCAGAATTTGATTACCAAGAAGTTCGGCACTAGAGCATATTCGGATAAACATATATTTAATTATTCGTCTTATGCTCTATCAAATACTGAAAAATTTGTCTTGTCTGCCGGCTTAGAATTTTGCATTCCTCCCCTCCGCGTTGATAAAATCAACATATTTAGTGAGATTGAACTATTATATTCTCAACTAAAAAGACATTCGTCTATTTCCACTGATGAATTAACTAGCGTTAAAATCCAGTTGGGTGAATTAGGTAGGAGGTTTTCTGCTATACGTACTAAATCTAGCGATTGTATTTGGCAGAAAAATCATTTTGAAACTGCGAAATTACATAAGTCGAACTCTGATATTTATATCACTCGTCCAGACAAAGGTTCAGGCGTTGTAATCCTGAACCAAGTAGATTATATCTCCAAAATGTTACACATTTTGGATGATAAAAATAAATTTTTCAAGATGGGTGGTTTAAGCCACGATGACACTTTTCGTATGGAAATAAAAATCCAGAAAAGGCTTCTTCAACTTTATAAAAGCAAGTTTATTTCTAAAGAGATATATGAAGGAATACGACCTATCGGCTCTCAAAGGCCTAGAATGTACGGCTTACCCAAGGTTCATAAACCTAACGTTCCTTTACGGCCTATTCTATCAATGTTGGGTTCTGCACAACATGCACTTGGTAAATGGTTAGTTGATATTCTTAAGCCCGTACTTACTTTTTATTCGGACTATTGTATCTCTGATTCCTTCCAATTTGTGTCTTCTATACACAAATTATCTCTCTCAAAGGACACCGAGTTCTTGGCTTCCTTTGACATTAGTAGTCTGTTTACCAATGTACCTTTGGATGAAACCATTGGTATATGTGCAGATTATCTTTACCGCGGCCCCTTAAAGTCTCCACAATTTCATGAACGAATTTTTGTTGAACTGATGGAACTTGCTACTAAATCAGTTTCCTTCAGTTTCAATAATATTATGTATCGGCAAATTGATGGTATATCCATGGGCAGCCCTCTTGGTCCATCGTTAGCCAACATTTTCGTTGGATTTTTGGAAAGCCAATTATTTTCCAAAGTGACCAAGCCGGCTTTCTACACACGTTACGTTGATGACACTTTTGCTTGTTTTCCCTCTCGGAATGATGCTGAACAGTTTCTTCTTCTTCTTTGTGACTTGCATCCATCGTTGCAATTCACTATGGAGGTCGGGGATTGTGGTTCCTTACCATTCCTCGATGTTTTAGTGTCTAAATCTGGTTTATCATTTGAAACCTGTGTGTATAGAAAACCAACATTTACAGGCCTTTATCTAAATTGGTTTTCCTTCGCCCCAAGAGCAAGAAAAATAAATCTTATTGGTACTCTCACTCATCGAGCTCTTATGATTTGTTCACCAACACGACTCGATGCAGAACTTGGTGAGATTACTAATATTTTTCTTGCCAATGGATATCCCATCAATATTATAAAAGGCACCATTGCACGTAAAGTTGCTTTATTTAATGGTGGTAAATTTATTGGCCCGTCACGTTGCCCTATTTATTTGAAACTCCCTTGGTTGGGTTCTGACGGCCTTGACATTGTTAAAAGGATTTCTTCTTCTACTCAACGTTGTTTTCCGGCAACCATGTTGAGGGTAGTTTACACGACTCGAACCTTTTTCTCTTCTTTTCGTAAGGATGTTTTGCCAACCATTCAAAAGAATTCTGTAGTTTATAAATTCATGTGTCAGTGTGGAGCTGACTACGTTGGCAAGACATCCCAAAGATTAGAATTTAGAATATCCCAACACATACCACGTGATATTCGCCTACACAAGGTTTCGAGATCATCCGGGAACTTCCAGGCACAGGAATCAGCCATCGGTAATCACCTCGTTAGTACAAATAGTTGTTCTGACAGGTATTCCGATGGGTGGTTTTCTGTTTTACACAGTGCCAGGTCGAACTACCATCTCAATATTCTTGAGGCGTTAGTCATTAACAACTATCGACCTAGCCTGTGTAGACAAAAGATTTTGAAACATCAGTTGGAGATCTTTAATGATTCAAAGCCACCATAACGTTGAGAGATTTACTTTTTTTTTTTTTTTTTTTTTCCCCTTCTCAATCGTTTCCTCAAACTGAAATAAGTTTTTTTTTTTTTTTCCCTTCATTTCTCATTCGACTTTTAGTTTTTAATTTACCATTCTGACGTTTCCTCTCAGAGGGTCAGACGACAAGGCCTTAAGGTAATTTTAACAATTTTCCATTTTTTTTTTCCCCCCCACTCGTCTTTTTCATTGATTTTAATAATGCTTCCTCTAAAATTAATCCTACCATTCTGTTGTACACGAAATTTACTTACATATATATATATATATATATATATATATATATATATATATATATATATATATATATATATATATATTTGCTTATCTACATACGTATACGTGTCATCCTTTCGGAATGATCAGCATATATATATATATATATATATATATATATATATATATATAAGTATCAAATTTTAAAACGGCTCAAAATTTCGTATTAACAGTTATATATAATGCTCGATGCTTTCTCAGGCGGAGCCTTATAATAATTGAATAAAGTATTTTTTTTAATCAGTCATAACCATTCGTTTCACGCTGTGAGATATTCATCAGATGAGTTAACACGTGTCATGCTGATTGGTTTACTTCCGGTTCTACATTTCGAACCGGACGTTCAGTTTGTTTTTTTTTTACATGTAGAATCGAGTATAAATAAAACAACAAGAACGTGTCAGAGTAATGTGACATCGTTAAACAAATGGTAATGACTGATTAAAAGTACTTACTTTAGTCCATTAGTATTAATACGAATGTTTATTGTTTTGAAGCATTTGATTATACAACAGCTATGCAAGAATTCTATGCGAAAAACGTCTAATTTTTTAAAATCAAAATGAAAAGTAAGCATTGCTGGTTTTAATGAACAGTCAAAAATGTCTTGAATCGTATAATCAATTTGTAAAGATTACTGAGATAATTACAATTAAAATATATATCGAAGTATATTAGTAACACGATGACGTTAAGAGTGTCTTGCTTCTCGTTAGGAAAACCTTGTATAATTATCCCATAGAGAAGAAAGTTCAGATCTATTATAGCGTTTACCACAAGTTGACTGTAAATGATCGGATCTCAGCTGGTACCAACAGTTTTGCATTCAAATATAATTAAAACGCCGACTGTTAACGAGTAATAAAATTCCGACTATAAATGCATTAGTTTAACGTTGTAGCATCAATTACCATACGTGGTGGGACCCGATATGTTTATGTATATGTTTGATGGGAAATAAATGACACCAAAGTTTTCCCATATACGTTCTGTTCTTTATCATTCTTGTTGAATCTTACCGGGTACATCGAAAGGACGGGTAATGCAACACTTTGGGGTGCAGATGTAACCTAAATCTGCATTCTATGCACTAAATTATATTTGTATAACCCATTTTAGTAACAAAGAGATCTCTAATCATCATCCTTATAGTCATTATTAGTTATTACATTAGTATCATTATTTTATTTATCCATAAATTATTATTATTATTATTATTATTATTTACTCACTAGGAGTTATCACACTGGTCATCGTCAGTGGTCACCCACTGCCGACAACCTGTGGTATTCCCTGGAGTCCGAGTGACAACAAGTCTCCTCAGGCCTCCAGTATGCTCCACCTCTTTTCGTTCATCACCGCTGATGACCTTGCGGTAATCGCAACAGCCACCTACCAACGATTTCCCGCTGATAAGGGCCATTGGTCCCCTCTGGGGCCCGAGTGGCAACAAGCCTTCCCAAGGTCCCAGAGCTGTCCGCGCTCTTCCAGTGGAGGTCTGGTTTGCGCTTTCCCTCCTCGACCCTCTGTCCATAATTTTGTGGCGTCAGCCTATGCTTGCGCCTCTCTCGTGCGGTTGTATTTTCCCCGGTTCTGCTGTCTTGTGCTTCCATGTGTTTGTCTCCATTCGTTGCTTATGTGGGTTGGTTTCCGCATTCGAGGACATTTCTCAGGATTGTAGCTGTTTTGATCATTACAGTCCTTTGTATGGTCTCAGTTATCCCTTTGATTCCTATTTCTCCCAGTCTTTTTTCCATGTTTTTGGGGACTGTTCCTAGTGCTCCTATGATTATTGGTGTTATACTGACTTTCTTCATGTTCCATATTCCTTTCAATTCTCTGGCAAGTTCAGTATATTTGCTTCTCTTTTCCGTCTCTTTGATCTTCACTCTGTGGTCTGCTGGAACGGCAAAGTCCACGATTTTGCAGGATTTTTCTTTCTTGTTGATTATTATCATATCCGGTCTCCTTGCTGTTATGGGTTTGTCTGTTTGTACATTCATATCCCATATGATTTTGTGTTTTTCGTTTTCTAGTACAGTTTCTGGTTTGTGTGTGTACCGTTTTTTTGCATATTCGAAATTCAGTTGTTTGCACATTTCCCGGTGTACTTCTTTCCCCATGCTGTCATGTCTGTTCTTGTATTCCCTTTGTGCTAGCTTGCTGCATTCACTTATTATATCATTTATCGTTTCGTCTCTTTGTCCACACAGTCGGCATTTGCTGTTTTCCTGGGTTTTATCTATCTTTGCTTTAATAAAGTTTGTCCTAATCGCATTGTTCTGTGCGGCCGTCAGCAGAGATTCCGTTTCTCTGTTCAGGTGTCCTTTTCTTAGCCATGCCCAGCTGTTTTCATTGGCTTCATCGCTTGTGAGTCTTGTAAAGCGTCCATGTAGTTGTTTTTCTTCCCACTTTTCCTTTCTTGTCTTTTTGTTTCTGGGTTCAGTACTTCCGGAGTTGTTTGTTGGGCTGGTGTCTCTTGCTGTGGTGATCAGTCTTTCCGTTTTCTGGGTTACATATTTTCCAGCTCTTTTTTGGTGTCTTCCACACAGTCTTCTATACTTACCAGTCCTCTACCTCCTTCATTTCTTTTCACGTAGAGTCTGTCCGTGTCGTCTTTTGGGTGCAAAGCATTGTGCATAGTCATTAGTTTTCTTGTTCTTTGGTCAAGGTGCCTGAGTTCTTCTTTGGTCCAGCCTATGAATGGTCCAGAGTATCTTATTAGTGATACAGCCCATGTGTTTATCCCTTTTACTAGGTTTCTGCTATATAGTTTAGTTTCTAAGAGTTTCCTTGTTCTTCGTAGATATTCTTTTCCAATCTTCTCTTTCATTTCTGTATATTTGATTGTGTCTGCTTCCAGAACTCCCAGGTATTTGTAGCTATCATGTTCTCCTAGCGCCCTCATCTCCTCTTGGTTGGGGAGTTCTATACCTTCTGTCGTTTCCAGTTTTCCTTTTTTGATCTCTAGCAGTGCACATTTTTCTATTCCAAACTCCATTTGGATATCCTGGCTGAATATCCTGGTTGTGTTTATCAGCTTTTCCAGTTCTTTTTTGTTTTTTGCAAACAGTTTAAGGTCATCCATGTACATCAGGTGGTTTATTCTTTGTTCTGTATCCGTAAACCTGTATCCGGCATCACACTTTCTGAGTATGTAGTTGAGTGGCATCATGGCTATTATAAACAGTAGTGGTGATAGAGAGTCTCCTTGAAAAATGCCTCTCTGTATTTTTATCTCAGACAGGTATTGTCCTCCGACTGTCAGTTTTAGTCTCCATGTTTTCATTGCTTTCTGGATGAGATTAATAATCCTGTCTGGTATCTTGTATATCTTTAAGCATTCAATTATCCATGTTTGGGGGATTCTGTCGTAGGCTTTCTTGTAGTCAATCCATGCCATGGTTATGTTCTTTTGTCTTCTCTTCACCTCCTTCAGGGTCTTTTGATCAATGTATAGTAGATCATGTGCCCCTCTTTGTCCTTTCCGGCATCCTTTTTGTTCCTCGGGGAGCAGTCCACGATTGTCCAGGGATTGGTAGATTTGTTCTCTCAGTTGTGCTGTGAGAATTTTCCACATTATTGGTAGACATGTTATCGGTCTGTAGTTGCCGGGGGTCGTTCCCTTTTTGGGGTCTTTTTGTATTAGTGTTGTTCTTCCTTCCGTCATCCATTCTGGTACGTCTGTTTTATGGATACATCCGCTCAGTTTCTGCGCTATTCTTTCATGCAGGGTCGTGAATTTTTTAAACCAGTATGCATGTATTCCATCGTGGCCTGGTGCTCTCCAGTTTGCCATTTTTTTTAGGGTTTTCTTGATCGTTTCTTTGTTGATTTCTGTTTCGGTTCCTTCTTCGATTTCCTGCAGTTCATCTCTCATGTTTTTTAGCCATTGGGCATTCTTGTTGTGCTTTTTTGGTTCTTCCCATATCTTGCTCCAGAATTGTTTTGTTTCTGTTGGGTTTGGTAACTCTGTTGTTGTTTTTTCTCCATTTACGTTTTTGTAGAACTGGCTTTCATTGTTTTCAAAGGTCCTGTTCTGTTTGCTCTGTTCTGATTTGTACCTGTATCGTCTCAGTCTTCCTTCTATTGCTGCTATCCTTTGTTTTATTTCTTCATGTCTTTCATTTAGTTTTTCCTTGCGTTTCTGATTTTTGCTTCTTAATCGTTTCATGTCCTCCTTCCTTCTGTTCACGGTTTTAGCTTCTTTCCGAAGTTTGGTGATCTGGGTTTCCAGTCTGATTTCCCATCCAGGTTTTGTCGGTCCTCTCTTTTGTCCATTCTCTTCGTTTCTTAGTTTCATACTTACCGATTTTGCCCCAGCATATATCAGGTTGTTTAGATCTGTAATAGTTTCTGTTGGGATGTGTGTGAGGAGTCTGTTTACTCTTTCTGTTTCTGCTTGTAACTTCTTCGCTACTTCATTCCTGAGAGATGGGAGTTTTGTTTTGTTTTCTAACATGTATCGTCTAATGTTCTCCACTTCACTTGCTTCTTTTTCGTTGAGTTCTATCTCAGCAGGTTCTGTAATTCTGCAGTCTTCTATCTCCCCTGGTTCTGTGATTCCGTAGTCTTCAATCTCTTCAGTTTCAGTGTGTATGTTTTGCTCGTCCTCTATCTGTGGTCTCTCCTTTGGTGATGTTTCTTGCTCTGTTTCGCCATTAGCCTTCTGTCTGATTTCTGTCAGTTCCATCTCCGAGAACCATCCTCGCTTGAGGATCTGTCTTGCTTGATCTGCTATCCTTTGTTCCGTTGTATGGTAGTCACTAGCAATGTCCCAGAGATGTTTCATTCGTTTTCGGTAGCCTCTTTCTGTAGGGTAGCGGCTTTTATAATAGCACTCCATCACCAGTCTGTTCTCTTTCGTTGTCCATTTCTTTCTATATCCTTTCAGTTTGTTGTTTTCGCTCTGGTTTTCCTGTCTTTGGTCTGTGTCCTTGTCGTACCTGGAATCAGAGAGGTTACTTACCTGGTTCTTGTCCGTTGTCTTGTTTCTGAAATGAGAAGGGCCAACATTCGCAGGATGCGGACCGGGTCCCCCATGTTGGCTAACGAGGGAGCACCTGCCCATCATGACACTCAGGTCTTTCTCCTGAGTCCCACGGCTTGTATTTATATTATTGTGCATTATTCATATTTTTGGTGTGTGTGGCCACACCAGGCCCAGGTTTATTTTGTCACATTCATTTTAATGAGTGATATTGTGCACTACCACGCAAAAAAAAAAAAAAAAAAAAAAAAAAAATTTATATATATATATATATGAATATATATATATATATATGTTATATAAGGACATAGTAAAGTTCATTGTATACGAAAATGGATTAGAAAGTTGAAGATACGTTTCCCTCTCACTAGTAAGTGTAGGTAGAGAATTAAGAGAGAGAGACAGACAAAAACTTTAAGCCAGTATTTCTGCAGTCAGGAATCAATAGACAGTATATATCAACATTTAAACACATTTAAGTCAGAGATGAGAGCATTCATATTATTATTATTATTATTATTATTATTGTTGTTGTTGTTGTTGTTGTTGTTGTCGTTGTCGTTGTCGTTGTCGTTGTCGTTGTCGTTGTTGTTGTTGTTGTTGTTGTTTTTTTTTGTTTTGTTTTTTTTTTATTTATTTTTTTTTTTATTTATCCTTAAATTATTATTATTATTATTATTTTATTTATCCTTAAATTATTATTATTATTATTATTATTATTATTTTATTTATCCTTAAATTATTATTATTATTATTTTATTTATCCTTAAATAATTATTATTATTATTATTATTATTATTTTATTTATCCTTAAATTATTATTATTATTATTATTTTATTTATCCTTAAATAATAATTATTATTATTATTATTATTATTATTATTATTATTATTATTATTATTATTATTATTATTATTATTATTATCATCACCATCATCATCATCATCATCATCATCATCATCACCATCATTATTATTATTATTATTATTATGAGGAGGAGGAGGAGGAGGAGGAGGACGACGACGACGACGACGACGACGACGACGTCTTTTGGGTGTAGTGCGTTGTGCATGGTTATTAATTTTCTAGTCTTCTGGTCAACGTACCAAAGTTCTTCTTTAGTCCAGCCTATAAATGGTCCAGAGTATTTTATTAGTTTACTGCTCATGTGTTTATTCCTTTTAATAGATTTCTGCTATATAATTTCGTTTGTAAGAGTTTCCTTGTTCTTCTCATGTATTCTCTTTCCATCTTCCGATTCATTTTTGTAGATTTGATTATGTCTGCTTCCAGAACTCCAGATATTTGTAACCATCCGTTCGCCCTCATCTGCTCTTGGTTGAGCAGTTCGATACCGTCTATTGTCGCCAGTTTTCCCTTTTTTATCTTTAGAAGTGCACACTTTTCCATTCCACATTCCATATTATTATTATCATTATTATTTACGTTTATAAACGTTTTTACCCTCACGTACCACTTAAAATAAATGGCACGTCTTAGTGAACCCCTGCTCAAAAAGCGAAAACTATACTTTTCTCATTTTATTTTCATCGTGGTTAACGTAATTAATATCATATTACATATTTTTCAATAACTGTTTTGAAGGGGAAATTAATACTTTTTGTCAAATGTGTCGGTAATGATAAATAAAGTTCATACAGTTCGTTTAAAATACTTCAGAAATCTAAACTACAACCGTAAAGCAAACACAAGTAACCAATAGCAGATAATACCCATACTATAATTGTAAACAGAGCGAAAACAGATAATTGCTGCATCAATTCGTTATTTATTAAGAATTGTTTTTGAGGAACACTAAGGTTTGTTTTGCGGAAAATAATGTTTCCGGGGAAATCCGGAAGAGGACGCTATTCTAGATTGTGGACGCAACAGTAACTTACTATAATTTTAAAGAATATAATAGATACATTGACAAAATATTGTTCATTGCGAATTGATTGTTTCTGTATTCAAAACCATGATCATTCGTAAGCCTCACATTCACCGGGGCCGTATCCCCCAGTATTTCATCTGTGTAGGGTATTTCAAAGATAATATATATATATATCAAAACAATTTAGGACAGTACCAAAATAATGGTGAATCAGAGTTATTAACAATTATTCATGTCATATCCAAGTGTGGTTATCATTGAACGGTCATAAAATAAAGACTGTTGAACATTTATGAATGTAAAATTGATGGGCAAGTCAGACGTCGACAGAAGTTAATTTGTACCATACATGGTTGGATTGTAGAAAGGATTGTGGATCTTATTAACGATTCCATGGGTGGCATTTTTTGGGGTCACCTTATATAATACAACAAATATTGTGTAGTGTGTCTGCATTGTTCTGGTGTTCTAAATCGAAGGCTAATTGGATGTAAACACGTTTCAATGTTTGAGTTATTTTCATATAATTGGGTAAATAGATTTCATTTTGCTAAATTTTCATTAGAAATTCAATTTAATACAAATTAATTTCCTTTTTTATATTTTTGTCCTTTTCATTAACATATATTTTTTACCGTAAACTGTGAAATCTTCTCAATACTGATAGACTCCTAAACATTGCAAGATTTTGTTTTATGGTGCCTCTGTGCTTGGTTGGGTCAAGCCGACAAGATACTAAAAGTTAGATAAGACCGGAGTATTGGAACATGTCAAATTTCGAATATTACTTTTTCCATTTACATGTGAAGCACTAACTCGGTTAGTTTTCATAAACAAATACATTTTGGATATTTACCCAGGTTAGCAGGGTTCATTTTTCACGTGAAAGGGATACCAATTATGCTAAATTAACCCTTATACAATACCAAGGGGTACCCCTACGCCCATTACACTTGTTACATCCACCCCGATTCACTTATGTCACAGTACTTTTACAAAACGTTTCACTCCTCATCATTTTCTACTGGATCATTTTACATATTGTCACAATTTCCGTCTTAGCAATGTCCACATACACTGGTACATTCAAGCCCATGCCAACTGCATGTACACCTTAGGGTGTTGCATCCTCGCGAACAGTTGCAATGAATTATCTGAATCAGTGCATCTGTAGCAGGGCTTTTGTCCGTCATCACTGGAACAAGTTTGTTACCTGCCATCTTCCACCTCTACTCAGATGGAACCATTCCATCACTACATCTACTCTACTCCATAATCTGGTAGTAATTCTGCAAATAATGAATTTTACAGACAGAGGGCATTGGTGGGGGTCGTTCTGGCGTGACGAACGTCTTAACTCTCGCAACTTTCTTGACGAGCATATTGTATCTAATCAATGTCCAACTTTTAGGATGCTGTAGACTAGTCCCTATCCTAACATGAAATCACCTAAAAAACAAAATTTTGTCATTCTTTCGTGGTAAGGGTACTCTTGGAAATGGCTGCTATCGTCTATTCATTCGAATTCGGTTTTATTCCTTTCGCTTTATTCGAAGGGTTAAACCACTAAAATGACAAACACTGAAGTCGATTAAGACAGTCGAACGATCCATCGTCATTATAACCAATGACAGACGAGATCGACGGAGATTTGATAGATGAAGATGATAAATCAGAATCAAAACCGGACAGTTGATGCCTATTAAGATTTTTTAAGAGTTTGAAATAAAAAAAATAATAATTTAAGTTCAGGTAAAGCATTTTTTTCTTCATTTTAACATTCTGAACTGTATCATACACATACGTAACTATGTATCAGAATTGTCTGTAGAAATCAAAGGATTGAGGAACACAATTTCTTCTTTCCAAAAATAAGTAAGAGAACTCCACAGATCCCAGTTGAGTTTGTTCAGTTCAATCTTACTAATATCCACAAAGTTACCCTGAGAAGTACAATACATTTAACTTGAATCTACCATGCTATGTAATCCTATACAGATATATATATATAGGTATAAAACGGAAAAAGATAAAAAAAAAAATACTAAATATATTTCATGTCTCTGTTAAAGTTAACATGCATTTTTGACAAAGTTCCTGCACCGCAATGAAATATATATTGAATCTATCATGTATCTATGTTAATCTTTTTCTTTTATTTTGTGTGACTTTTTACTTATATCTGTTTTTTCAATTGTATACCTGTACAGTCTGTCGAATATTCATCATCTAAACATACCTTTCACATAGATGCACACAAGTATACATATGCGTGCAGGTGTGTGAACATTCGTGTTGAAGCACTAATCAATATTCGCATAGCTTATAACGTCCGCTGTTATGTATGCAATCTCTGTTCAAAACTTTTACAATAAAGCAAAACGTGGTCTTTGATGCTTATGCATATGTAGTGCAAACGGAAATCGGCAATACCTGTATAGTTTATAACACTCGCTATTATGCATAAAAACCTTGGTCCAATGTTTTTTAAGTATTTTGGTTCAGTTGTGACTTATCGCATGCGTAATCGTCGTATCAAAATATAGTAATTTCTGAACCGTATTAATGTTTAACGGCAGGGGTCGAGTATTATGGTTTAGTGTTGACACTAATCAAAAAGAAAACATAAATGTTCGTATGCGAACCTATTATATAAAATAACCTTTTCTGTACTGAATTAATATTTAAAGACAAAAGAAGAATATTATGGTTCAAGTGTGTTCCTAATTTTAAAAAAACATCGATGAGAGATAGGATTACAATAAAAACGATTCGGTTTCGCACTTTAACTACAAAATTAACCTCCACAAAGCTTAAATAATAAGATTTGCACACGATACAAAACACACACACATATATATATATACATATATATATATATATATATATATATATATATATATATATATATATATATATATATATGTGTGTGTGTGTGTATGTGTGTGTGTGTGTTAGGCGACAATGACCTACTATAGAATTCAATAAAATATGGGAACTTATAATTACAAATAATAAATAAGTCGTGATCTATAGTTATAAGTAGTTAGATCAAAAACAAGATTAGATTTAAGGCTCACAAAATTCATACTAGAATTGTCTGCAAGGACCCGTGGCGCAGTGGATATAAGTAAAATTCAGTTCTAAGTGACAGTCATCTGAAGGTTCAGTCCTCAGTGCGAGCGATACGAAGAATTGCGAATTACTGAAGACTTCTCTCGGTCATGGCAGATGGAATGAGAGCATGGTACCTCAGTGGATTTTATAAAATCTTTATTCATTCTTGTTTGTATTGGTTCGTCAATTAAATTAATCTGGATGTGAAGACCATGGAAAACATGGTCTGTGAATCTAGGATAAACATGGTTTTCGCCAACTGTCTAAACTTGACCAGCGCGTAAAATTGATAATTCACCCGACCTGGAATATGACTTCTTTTAAATATTAACATTTTGTGTCTGTAATGTTTGATCTTGTTTTGCATAGCCGTAGTACAAGGCAGAGTCACTGTTGGTCAGAAGGGACAACAAGAGAGAATATAAGAGAATAAAAGAAAAGAGAAAGCAGAAAAGGGGAAAGGGAGACGAATATATTGTATTGTTTTCTACGTCAGCCTACTTGATTGCCTTTGCCTTCCGTTTTAATAGTAACCAATATGTTCACATGTAACATACTCACTACTAAATGAATCCTTCCCTAAAGAATATTTTCACAGCTTATGAAATGCATACTTCCATTTATTCAGCTTATTTGGAAAAAATTCGAGTGGGTGAGTTACCTAGTGCATATCTTAGCGGTTAGATTATGAGACATGAAATGTTGTAAACAAAAGATCATATGATCAACTAAAAGGTCAGTTCGGCTGGGAATCCACGATCATAATAGAAGCAAGCAGAAATGACGTCAGATGGGAGTGTCAAAGGATTCTAGGAGAAGAATCGCTCTCAGTCGTGGAGGTAAGCGACCAAGAGTAAATGTGTTAATATGAGTTTTAAAAAACGTGTAATCCAACAAGATTTACGCTTAATAGTCTCTCTCTATTTCCCCTCTCTCTTATACGATCACAGCTATGAGAAAACACAGCTTTGTGTGATTAACCAACATAATATAATTAATTGTAATTTGAGTAGCGTCGTGCGACTCAATAAATATATCGTTTTCTAGACGTGAATTTTGTCGAATAATTAATTGCCGGTTTTTATAAGAACAGAGACTGGAAAACTTCGATTTTCAGTGCTTGGTTTTTAAAACAATTAGATAGATGCATACAGCGATAGTGGCCTCCTTCAGTGAGGAGAGATATGAAACTACATATGATTTTAAATAATCGTAAATAATAGTGCCACACATTGCTTGATGCATCACACATATAGGACATTTAGTTTTATGTGTAATAACGATATTCGCATGTGTCATAGATGAATTCGGCTTTCTCTGTCCTAAGTGCACATTCTGATAGTCTCGTTCGGTTTTCTCTGTCTTAGACGAATTCTTTTATATTTTGCATATGAATATGTCATGAAAGTATGTCGACCGGTGATATTATTTAAATGTAAATTAAATCCTTTAGCTTACAAGCACCAGGACGACAACTTGTGGTTGCTACGCTTCAATTTGAGAATGAATATCACGGGACGGTGATCTGTATACACAGTAGTTGGTTTACCTGTCAAATATATTTCGAAATGCTTCAGACTATCTATAGAATAATACAAAACCGGGAGGGGACGATGGTGAAGTGGAAACTGATATTATGGACGTTTGCAGCGTTTCACGTAAGCTGGGGAAACCAATGACAACTACAGAATGAACTACAGAATGAACTACAGAATCGACTGGACTAATGACCTCGGCATTCCAAGTTCGAATCCTATCGGTTTCATAGCACGACTTTCAATATGGATGTTGGAAACCTTTTACTTGCTCCCCACTTCGTAAGTACCTGATTCTAGAAAGAACTTGATAAACCAATTTTCATTTGATTCAACAGAATCAAGCCGGTCAAAAGTCGTAGCATGCTGAAAAGACGAAGATTTAGGAAAAATGAAGAAGAAAAGAAGAAGAAGATAAAGAAGAAGAAGAAGAAGAAGAAGAAGAAGAAGAAGAAGAAGAAGAAGAAGAAGAAGAAGAAGTGCTAAAGCCTTCTGATAGACTGTTGAATATTTCCTGAGGAACTTTAAAGTTTCGTGAATGATAACTGACAAAATGAAATCTTCACTCTTGCAATAAATACAAAGAGACTTCCATCGTTCTAGCACTTCAAGAAGTATCTGACTCCTGATGTAATCCTCTATCTATATAAGGGTGAGATAAAGCCTGGGATGGGGAACAGCTGACACATCTGGAGATATACATCTTTATTTCCTTTAGAGATTACAGAATCAACTTCAAACGCTGGCGAGAGATGATCGCTTCTGTACTCTACAACCCATTTCACACAAAATAGGCGTTGTTAATCTTTCTCTACTCTATCGTTGTTTTGTTCTTGGCCTTTTGGCTAAGATCAAAATGTAGTATCTGTTCCGATGGATACTGCACCCCATACGGGTGTTGTCTTGGCCTTCGGGTCTTGATTTACGCCGGTCAATGGGTCTGTCCTGTGCAGTTCTGGGAGGTCCACCTTCCCAGGCTTTGCCTCCCCTCTTTGGGGAGGAGTAAGTTTATTGCTTACTGTCTGAGGCGCCCCTACCGAGGAATGCCGACGAGGCTGCCCAGGCTATTTTTAAACCCCACTTTCCCGACCCGACCTTGGGTCACATATTACTTGTGGGAGTAAGATAAAAACTGGCCTTGTGCCTAACTCCTGGAGAGGAGTAAATCAATACTCTATCGTTATTTTTATGGAAGGTGCTCGACTGAACTCCAAACCGTGGTTCCTCCTTGTAAGACATTCACGACATGAACTAGTCTTTTCTTACTGTCACCGCAAGGAATATTCCGGTCCCCCCCTCCCCGTATGCCTAACGTAAAACGGAATTTCCATGGAGAGAGTTTCTTTCAAATGATTTATAATCTATGGAAAACATTACCACGGGACTGCAGGCAACATCATGGTGGTCTTCAGCTTTGGTTTGTGGTGACGCATTAATGAGAAAATATATTGATACTGCTCCGATACGATTATTACTTGCGTTATTGGCTAACGGAAATGGTTTAATGAAATCGGGAGTTTGTACGAGATGTTCTGTGTTTTGCTCCTCCTTCATCTTCGGGAAAAACTGTCAGAATCCAACTCTACATCATAACCCTATTAAAGGAGTGACACGTTTAAAATAAGTTGAACTTAATCTTCTAAATAGAATATCGCAACGCCTAAAAATCGTTGGTTATCACGATCTTGCTAACTTTGACTTCTTGAAATGATAATTTACGATAAAAGTAATAGATGTATCGACTCGTAGGTTTACTTTATATTGGCTACAACACCGATCTGTAGGAGGCGCGCTACTCCTTTCACATGATTCTTTTGGCTAAGATCAAAGTGTAGCATCTGTTCCGATGGCTACCCCATAGACTGGTATTGTCTTGGCTTTCAGGGCTTGATTTACGCCGGTCTATGGGTCTGTCCTGTGCAGTTCTGGGAAGTCCACCCTCCCAGGCTTCGCCTCCCCTCTTTGAGGAGGAGTAAGTGTATTGCTTACTGCCTGAGGCGCCCCTACTGGGAAATGCCGACGGGGCTACCCAGGCAATTTTTAAACCCCACTTTCCCGACCCGACCTTGGGTCACATCTTTCTTGTGGGAGTAAGATAAAAACTGGCCTTGTGCCTAACTCCTGGAGAGGAGTAAATCAATACTCCTTTCACATGATTGACCCAATTATCATTCATTATCACCTTATAATGATGGGTATTTAGCGAAGGGGCATTAAAGAACATTTTCGAGTTCTTTGGTAGAGCTCGACCAGATTGAACCCCGGCTTATCGGTGTACACGCTTACCAGTATGTCAAATGAGCCAATTAAAGTAGATTAACGAACTTGGCTTTTCGCGAAGTTAATCATCAGACAGGTCTGCTGCAGATTGAGAATATGTTTTACTTTTCGTGACTATGCTTCTGCAGTGTTCATTGGCTCTCCACGTCTTTTCTACTTCTTAAATATTGATCTACCATTCTTCCGAACGTCGTTTTAAACTTCTTAAGGTCAAAAGGCTTTATATAATATTTACTCCCACCCCGCTGGCGTCGCAAATACTGATATTGTGTTTGCCTGTTCTGATAAAAGTGCCGTCCAATATCCTTTCAGGCGATCACACTTCGATATATATTTAGCATTTCCAATCGTGTCTATACAATCATCTTTTCTGGGGATTGGATAAGCACCTCTCGTTATTATCCGATTCATTTTCCGATAATCTTTACGGAAACGTATCGACCCGTCCAAGCTATCCATTAGAATACAAAGAGACGCCCATGCGCCTACAACTAGGTTTTATCATCCCATTTTCCAACATGTAATCGATTTCTGCCTTCATAATAGTTTTGCCTTTCCCTGATCCATTCGATAAGGGTGTTGCTTAATATGTCTCAAATCTTTGATATTGATCTTGTGTACTATTATTTTCGACCTGCACATCGGAAAATACACTTCTGAAATCTTCGTTTTGTTCCGCTGCAATCAAGTGATGTTAGTGTCTCAATTAGATGAGACTTGGCTTCGTAATATAGGATATCTATTCTGGAGTCCATCTGAATACTCTTGGGTACAAGATGTTACTTTCTCCTTCGATTCACAAAACGCTATCAACACCTCATCATCTATGTCAACATATGTCAGCATATGGTTCACTGGCAGTAGAAGTGGCGATTCGGTTCCTAATTCGAATTTTTGCTTGACCGTATTCGTGGTATATCATAACTTTATTTAAGTCTGAATGTTTTTTCAAATTATTTCTCGCAAATAGATTTCCTGTACTTTAAAACCGATTCGTATGAATTCACTCGCTGTGTAAAATCACCTAACCACTTTTCTTTTATCATATTTAAGAGTACTCTGACTGAGGTTCCATAAGTTAGCACCAACGAACAATATGCAAAAAATATTGGATGGATTCTCTCGCTGCAAACATAACGAATGGCAGTCTTTTATCACACTTTCTTTTCGCGCAGTAAACCCGCATCAGACCGTTTAAGGTTACACAGAATCGCTCAAATATCGCGAATACCAAATTGTTCAATAGCCTTCCGAAAGATGTTAGTTAGATTTATGATCTAATTGTATTTCTCTGGGGGAAAGTTGTATAGGTAAAGCTCCTAAACAAACAAAACCATGGGATATCCATCTGCATGTTTAAATTCTATTAAATTCAATTTTCCAAATGTACACTGCAAGGTATGTCTATAGGAGTAAATATTTTAAATCCTATATTTACGAACCGATAGCGTGAGCAAAAACAAACAATATCCGTTTCAAAATCATATTTAAAATCAGATATCACATCGTTCTACGAAGATCGGAAATAAACAGAAGAAGATAAATAGTTTAAAAATAACAAGACATCGTGACTACTCTACAATTACGTCCGCATGCTAAAACGCTTTGTCCTGCCAAGAAAATTCGTTTCCGATGTCAGCAGCAACTGTCATAGAAAATTCGACCAATAGAGAAGACAGGGCACATCATGTCCCCCAGCAATTTGCTGGGTGGTGCAACAGTACGAACTATAATGAACGTACACACAATGTCACCTTCATACTATTACACAGACAAATCAAAAGTGAATATATAGCGCCTGACATAGACGAAACACTTTTCTACATCATGTAAAGATGGACGCAAAATGCGCAATTCGCGCATACAAATAATGCCTATTAAAATAATTAATAAATATTTATTTATAAATATTATTGTTTATCAGCCCCCTCCCACAAAGGCTGGGCACTCTCGAGTAACTTTAATAACAAGCAGTGCAAATAGCTATATGCACGATCCGAACGCCGTTCGTAGATCACTCTATACTGCTTGGTATCTAGCCGCCGATTCGCTATTTACATTTAAAATTCCTCTCTATTTACTAACTAATTGGCTATGGCCGATGGATAAGACCCTCGACTACAAATCAGTGGCGATTTGTGATCGGGGTTCGCGCCCACCGACCGTTGAGAATTAGTTCCTACACTGAAGATTGCGTTAGCATGAAACATCGATGTCTGTAGGTATTAAAATAATTAATAAATATTTATTTATAAATATTATTCCTTATATATATATATATATATATATATATATATATATATATATATATATGTTGTGCTTCATTAATCCCGTTTGTTATCTTTCACACATTTTCATCTCATATGATTCGGATTATTCGGACTACTGTTCACATCTCACAATGTTTAGGTCGATCTAACCTCCGACCTTCTTGTCAAACTCGTAAATCGGTATGTTAAAGTCGGGAATCTGTACGGAATTTCGAACTAAACTTTTTATTGGTGCTTATTTACATTAGGACCCACGCTAACTTTGACACCGCTGTTAGTTTCAGGGTCCGGGTCAGGGTTACGGTTAGGTGTTAGGGTTTGGGTTAGAGTCAAAGTTAGCGTGGGTCCTAATTTAACAAAGTACCGATTTATTTCATTTACGATGATATATTGTTCTCGTTCCGTCATCCATGATCGAGTAGAAGTCTTAGGTAATTCTTCATTATATTCTTAGTATCGCCTGTACTGAGGATTGAACCATTAACCTCCAGAAGACTATCGCTTCAGAATTGACTTTTACTTAACCCATCATCCGTGACGTCACGAGTCCCTGTGGAATCGAAAGACGAGCCATCGTCTGACATATCCACACCAGGACTCACGTTACTCTTGTGCTAGTTTATGAATAAAGCTTTCAATTATGTTTACCTATTTTTTGTTTCACTCATATTCTTCGTTCAGTTTTACATCTCAAGGCAGCCATAACGAATCCCCTACCGCCTTCATCTCCCGCGTTTCTCTTTCAACGAATCCCCTCCCGCCTTCATCTCCCGCGTTTCCCTTTCGTTTTTATTCATACTTTAATCAATTCAGTCTCCATCGTTTAGAAACTCACTTGAAATGACATGTTGTTTCTAATAACATATTTTCGCTTGATTCAACTTCTTCGAGCGATGGTTTATTTAGATAATAACTCCCCGCCCACCCCCAACTATCTTCTTTTATTTTCTTCTTTCTATCTCTCTTTCTTTCTTTCTTTTATTTGTCTAATTGCTGCTAAAACACGTTCTGTAGACTTTGTCAAATCAACAGACGGTTTCTATCTGCAAACAACGCGGCCGGTGTACTCTAATTAAGTCCCACTCTGTGATAAGTCCAGATTATTAGGTGGATTATTGATGGCAGCGAAATCGACAGGAATTACATCGTTGCGAATAAATAATCTCCCTCCTTCTTGAACTTGAAAAAGAGTCTATAACCTAATAGGTCTCGCGCTGTCTACCAAGCTCCAGCCCCTGGCCCATCGCCGCAATGTTGCATCCGAGTGCTTGTTTTATAAGTACTTCAGCAGAATGTGTTCCGACGGACTAACTGCATTTGTATCCACCCAACATAAATACCCCCGATCAACCCGACGAGCAGCAAAATCCCGTCCCTGCACTGTAGAGATTACAAGATGCCGAAAAACCTTCCCTTCGATGGCTTCTTTTCTAGGACCGCTTGCATTTGGAATTCCCTCCCTGGTCTCTGTTTTCCCGACTGTATTAACATGCAGAAATTTAAATGTAATGTAAATAAACATCTTGCTGTACAACTCCCATTTAGGATACCCACTATAAATCTGGCCCCTAATCTGATCTGATTAGGCTGCGAGTTGGTTATTATGATTACTGGTGGTTTTATTCACTATTGTTCAGAACGTACTATGCAAATCTTCTTAACTTTTAAAATTCGACTAGTAATTACCAGAAAGAGTGAGAGTCACGGAGGCGAAACTGATAAAAACCGTATAAAATAAGAGTAGGCTTTAACACAACATATGAGATATGAACAATGCGATAGACAAGAGCTTCGTACGAGATGGGTTACTTGGTGAATTAATTCCAAATTACGGCTTATTAAAATCGACTTTTTCTAACATTACTTAATTGCAAACCTTCAATAAATATTTAGCATGTATTTTTTGTAGTAAAAATATTTTTTAAAAGCTTTATGCAAAAAAAAAAACCGTTTATTAAATCAGGTTTAGCATAATAAAAACTTAGAAAAACTGCAAACGAACAGATAAATATCTTGTTAATAAGAATCAACAAAATTGGACGGACAACAGTTTTTTCAATGTTTTATCCGAAGTAGGAATAGTTGAGACGAGAAGAACCAAAGGGATTCGATCGGATATAAACCCACCAACAGACGAAAGATAGAACCTGACACGTCAACCAATCAATAAGGTCAAGAATTATTTTCGGATCCTCTTTACATGCCCGCAACAACTTATGTCATTCATCGCTGTCGGCAGATCCTCACCGTGACATCCAAAGCCTTCTACAAGTTGGTTAATGTAGCTGTTATGATCTTTTTTAACCGATCTTTGTCCATAGAAGGGTGTCACTCACATGTTCTGTCTTACTTCTCCAAGAGTGGCCAGCAGGCTGTAACATCTCTCTCTTTCACTTTAAGAGAGACTTGAATAGGAACAAGGTGACAATATAAGTGTTTCTTAGTTGGGTGTTTCCACCAGCTGATGTTTAATGCAACTCGTAACATCCATGTATATGTTCCCTCAAGTGATGTGTCTTGCTGTTTTGTTCATGTCCAAGATGTCGTGCCGTAACGCAAGAGAATCTACATTGTGACCCTAACAAAGACCATCATAAAATTGTTAGAGAAAGGGGACTTCCAAATGGTACGTAGTCCATTAAGACCACCACGGGCCTGTCGTGCAGCTTCTCAATAATTACATAAATCATTGAGGAACTGACGACTCGGTAAGCCGTGATCGAGTACGGTCGATTTCATAGGACTGCAACTTCTATCGGGAAACCGATGCCAGCAAAACAGAATACAAACGAACCAGAATGTCGTAACTTGTTTAATCTATATGCATTGCGTTTAACTTATTTCACTAATCTAAAGTACTTCTTGAGTTTCCATTACAGAAGAGAAATAGACAAAGAAATCCTAATTGCAGTGAATGAATGAAAGAATCTTTGCTAGTGTTATTTTAGAGTTGCTATCTACTAGACTAGTGACATGCTAATATAATGCAGAGTTCCAGAACTATTTTACCTATATTTTATCATATATATTCTTATTGCAGGCTTAGAATTATTGAAGAGTTTTCTTTCCTGGACCAGATCCAAGTTATCTTCTTTGAAATGCAATCTTTTACTTCTGGAATCCAAAAATGTATCAAAATTGCACCCATGTGCGAATTTAGAACCTGATAGTATTTCTCTTTCCTGGATTAATCGCCATGGTTATCGGATGCGGACCCGATCAATTGATTATCTCAGCATGGCTTTCCAAAGCTTCACCCAACATGCAATAAGACACAGTTGGGGGAGTCTATCAGAACGTTTCAACACAAATGTGAGTAATTTTTATTCATACATTATTCATGCATATCCTATCTATTTGTTTACCCTGGCAATAAATGTACCTCGATTGTGTGAGGACAATTAATGTAGCCTATCTTTTAATGATTACGTCTGTTTATTATATGCTTCTTGAATTTCTCCTTGACAGACTGTCTCTGAGAGTTTATATATATTTTTTGTAAATTTAACTGTTTCGGAATCATAAACCACGTATTATCCTTGATAAAACACGACCGCTTGTTAGGAAACAAACCGAAACACGTGGTTGCTACTAAAAGGTAGATATAGAATATTAAATATTATAATTCTTTATTATATTTTCTACAGGGATAAATGCAATGTGAGATGAATGGAAAGTGTATGTTCCGCTTTAGTGAATCCCGGGTGTCACCTAACAAGTAAATGTGCCTCTGATACCCTAGAGAAAGGTGGTCGCCTTCACTCTTACCCACAGCTCCATCTAATCCAGCCTTTTTTTACTTTTGTCTGCCTACCTTATTTCCGAACCCTATTAATTACTCAAGCTCCATCCAAATCTTCTGAATATAACACAAACGGCATCCAGTAGTGTGGTCCCAATTTTGGAAGTTTAGTGAATGAAGTTTAGTGAATGAAGTTTAGTGAATGAAGTTTAGTGAATGAAGTCTGCCCTTTGATATTATTACTCCCATTCTAGCCCTCAGTAGTAGTATGTTTCTGGGTGTTATCTATGGGTTAAATATAGACTATAGTTTACAACCTATTTGTTTACAAAATATACGCCTAAAATCAAATTAATCGACAGATAGATCGTATACAAAACATGTATGGTGTCTGCATAAAATGACGCAACGACAGTTGACATGCCGTAAACCCCAACAATCAACAAATAACAAGTAATTAATTAAAAAAAGGGCCGGTAGTGATATACCAGAGTGCAATGCAGGGTAGAATAAAAGTAAGTTGAGGAATTAATAATTTGTAAAATTGTGGCACTAAATGTAGTGTAGATTCTCTTACATCTTTCGCAAGGGATTCCAAATATAAAAGTGAGTAATTTACTTCAAATCGTTATTCGTGACGTTGCTTCTACTGGTTATATGTTGTGTAGCTATTATATTCGCTGAGGGGAATTCGCTTGTAGCACGTCAAGATACCACGTCTAAAAAAGATTGAAGTCTGGCCTTCATTAGTATCTTTTGACAATTTATCGGCTAGTCATTTACTCAGACGGGTCGAACACAAAGGAAGATTAAAAATTGATGTTACGTTGTTTCACTTCTATTGATTACTCTTACGCGATGTCATTTGTGTAAATCGAACTTAATAACGGGGGCAGCAGTGCGGAAGCAAAGCACAGAACGTCCTCGCTTGTCAAAATCAAGTTGACTTTCCGTCATTTTCCGTTTTATCAAACTCTGTTTTTAGTATTACACATTCCTTTAAAACAACAAAACACAAATGTGTTTTTAAAATAATTACATACTTATTTTTTTAAACATAGTTCACCCCAAACAAAAAAGGGTGGAGGTTTTGGGGGATACACCTAAATTAGGTATTTTAGTAATTCACAACCTATCAAAACCACTCCGCCTTGGATTCCATGTGAGACCAGAGTTTACCCGACACAGTAATCTATAACAACTGTTATCTCGTGCATTCTTCAAATAAACCAGGAATGTAATTGTTTAAATAAACCAGTAATTGTTTACTTTTCAAATCAATCAACATCTCACAAAGTGTCAAAACAATTTTGAATTCAAAATATGCATTATTAAATAAATTCCTCAACCTAATTCTTACAGCACACTTTTCATCGTCCTAGTTCTCTCTATCGTAACAGCTACCACAAAATATCATTATTATCATAATTAATATCATCACCACCTTCCCAAACTCAACAGAGCAATATCGTGATAAATTATCTTTACAAAACTTATTAAAATAATCTGCATGTATTGCACATTTTTGTTTGCAGTGAAGCATGATAAATAGAAAAAGTTGCGCCATTGCTTTTCATCTGCTTCACGTGTTAAGTCGTTATTGTTTTATCTTCCCACTTTCATTTTGTACAAGGCAGAGATAAAAATTTAATAATATCAGATGGAATGTTTACAAATGAACATAATGACTCACCATTTTTCCCCATCTCGTATATGTTATGACTACGTGTATATACATTTTCAAAAACTTGTACGCGTACACACATATAAATAGCGATGCACAATGGACAAACGTTGTATGTAATCCATGCATGACAAAACCACACAAACTGGCTTACCTAATTTTCTGATATACAAAGCAGGAAACAAACACAGACACTTTTTCATTCAGTAATTTGATATCCGTGTTGAATTTTCACATTATGAACGTCTCCATAGACACATAGATTGTTTCCATTGTTAAACTATGTAAAACTTCCTATTGATAAGATTATTAACAATAGTTTTATATTCTTTAGTATGAACAAAAGTCGAATATATATACATATATATATATAAAGTTAGATATGTGCATATATATTTATTTATAAAGTTAGTTATGTATATAGATCTTGTATGAAAAGATAGAAGAAATATGTGGACAGAATATTCAAACTCTCTTCATAAAATCTTGGAAAAGATACCTGAATGATTGTTTTATCCTCTAGGAACCAACATGGGGGACATCAATAAATTACACAGCTTACTACAAAACCTACACCCCAAAATTAAATTCACCGTTGAACACAGTCAAACAGGACTACCATTCACAGATGTATTGATTAAAGTTAAAAACACTCACATAATCACAGACATTTACCACAAACGCACAGACACACAACAATATCTCCATTTTAGAAGCCATCACCCCAAAAGCTGCCTAAAATCTATACCCTACCCCCTAGCACGCAAGGTCTGTACTATAGTCAGTGACAAAGACCTCCAGATTGTCCGACTGGAGGAACTACGGAAAACTTTAAAAAGAAGAGGATACCCGCTACAAATAATACATAAAGGTATAGAACTAGCAGGAAACATTCCATTAGAACAATTACGAATCATCAAAAAAAGAAACAAAGAACAAATATTAGCATACATCTCTACACGTAACAAAACAATCTAGAATTATTCACAGAAATAACAAGAAACCTAACCCTACTCAACCATAACAACAAAAAAACAACAAAAATAATAAAATGCAAGCGCCAACCAAAATACCTCAAATAAATGCTAACCTCATCCAAACTCAACCAACACACAATACAAGAGGTCACAAAAGGCAACAAGGAAAGTTGTAGGGTCTATGACATAATAAAAGAGGGGAACTCATACACATTTAAAAACCCAACACAAACATTCACAATAAAAAGACCTAAACTGCACCTCCACGAACGTTGTCTGTATGCTAGAATGTACAACATGTAACGAATATTACATAGGTGCCACCAAAACATTCAATAATAGAGTATCTTTACATAAAAGCAACATTAAAATCAAGGAAAACCGTAAATTATTCGTCTCCCAACATGTGCACTCATGCAGCGGAGGAAAATTTAAAATAATGCTAATTTTCCAAAGCCAGTAATACACACAGTTACTAACACAAGAAAAGAAAATGTATATTTAAATTCAATCCAGCATTGACAGATCGTAACTCAAACTACACACCATACGGACGTTTTTTTTCTCTATCTCTCTCTATCCATCTATCTAACCATACGCCTGTGTGTATGCACATATCTGTATGTGTGTACGTATTTGTGTGTGTATGTGGGTGTGTATGTATGTTGCTCATCTATGTACAAGATTCAGAACTAACTGCACGCACACACACACACGCGCGTGGGCACAACGGACAATTCTGCGACAGAGCAATAAAAATAAATACATTTCAAAAGAAAATCCAAGCACTCCAAGAAATGGAGATGACTGATAAAATAAAGGTCAAAATAACACGTGCTTTGACCAAGAGAAGCAGACCGAAAACATAAATAAATAAAGAAAATATAAAAATATCAAAACACATACACACACACCCACAAACCCACACATGCGCAAAAACGCCAAACAATAACACATTTCCGCAAATGTTACAACACTCTTTCAAATCGAAAGACATTTCTTCAAATGAATTTACATATCTGATGAGAGCGAACCACCGCTTGAAACGCGTTATATAAAATTATACAATGATCAAATAACACAATAATAAATAAATGTCGAAAAAACTTTTTACAAATGTTGGTAGCGTAAATCCTTTACATATATACTTTTCTCTCATTGGAACTGCACTAATACTGCACTACCCTCTTTTCTCTTTCTCTCTCTCTCTCTTTCTCTCTCTCTCTCTCTTTCTCTCTCTCTCTCTCTATATATATATATATAATGTCTCTACGTAAAATGTCTCTTAGTAGCCACGGCTACTACTTTTCCTCATCAACCCAATATTTCGATGTACTTGCATGACATTTTTCTTTAAATTTTCATACTGAGGAAGTCTTACAACAAAGACGAAACGTTGATGAAAACATAAAAACATATCTCTTGGCTTTTCCTTTTTCATTTCTCATTACGTCGCATTACTGTCATACTTCCTTTCTCATATATATATATATATATATATATATATATATATATATATATATATATATATATATATATATGTATGTATATATATATATATATATATATATATATATATATATATATATATATATATATATATATATATATATATATATATATAAACGATCTCAGAATATGCTTTGGAAAGGAATTAATTAAAACCAGAAAGAAAGCTGCATTAATACTATATGCTTTTGACATCAATGTGGAACTGATAACCAATTTTACAATTGCATACATTTTATCTTTTATTTTTCATTTTAAGCTATTTTGTATATCAATAAATATATTTTCTGTATGATTCTAAAATAAACTTTTTCACCAGATCTGCAGCATTTAATGTGTGACGCACTATTACTTAGCGCCGGCGAGGCTGCGATACGTGGCCTAAAACAACACAATGACGAGCAGCTCTCGAAAACGCCATTAATTTCCCCAACAAGCTTGTACAGATTGAGTCACTTGATACGACTCCTGTTTACTTTAACCAACCAACGAGGCCCAGGAGAATGTGGTTTCAACAAAAGATACATCTTAAAAATGAAAAAAAGAAAAGAACTGGTGGAGAATGAGATGCTTGGATGACTTTTAGACTCATTTGAACGGAAAACAATGCTGCTGAATTGTTGACGCGAACGTAATGATATTTCGGGACATGCGCACCCCGCTTGGAATCCCGTAGTTTGCTCAGGCTAAAATCAATTTAACAGCAGGCATACATGACAGGAAAGGGGATGCTTTGTAGAAAAAAAAAAGAAAAGTTAAAGACTTATATATATATATATATATATATATATATATATATATATATATATATTGATGAATATAAGAGACAACTCATGTCTAGATATCTTTTGGTAGGTCCCTTCAATAGTCCGAATAGGGATCTTAGTTTCGGAGGAGAATTGGCTGATGAATTTGCCATAGTTTAGATTTGTCTCCCATGTACATTCAGACCTATCCGGGTCCATTTTCAGGGGAATTAGGTTAATCAGATACATTAACTTTAATATCAGTAATAACATGCTAAAATGTCTATAGTTCTAAATATAGTTTCGTACTTATTACATAATTCCCGCCAAAACCTTCTATTATACTAATACATGGTATGTACCTGATTAACCTCATTTCCCTGAAGATGGACCCGGATGGGTCTGAAAGAACTTGAGAGACAAATCTAAACTATGGCAAATTCATCAGCCAATTCCACTCCGAAAGCAAGATCCTGCTTCAGACTATTGAAAGGATCTACCAAAGGATATCTAGACATGAGTTGTCTCTTATATTCAACAATACTTGCCTGCATGCGTATATATATATATATGCGTGTGTGTGTGTGTGTGTATATATATATATATATATATAATATTTATAAATAAATATTAATTATTTATTACCTACAGACATCGATGTTTCATGCTTACGCAATCTTCAGTGCAGAGAGTAAATTTATATATATATGTATGTGTGTGTAAAAGAAGTAAGGCTACCAACATTTGTAAAATGTTTTTTCAACATTTATTTATTATTCTGTTACTTTATTATTGTATAATTTTATATAACGCGTTTCAAGCAGTGGTCCGCTCTCATCAGATATGTAAATCCATTACTCCTTTACATATATACTTTTCTCTCGTTGGAACTGCACTAATACTGCACTACCCTCTTTTCTATCTATCTATCTATCTATCTATCTATATATATATATATATATATATATATATATATATATATATATATATATATATATATATATAAAGTCAGACATATGCAGTTTGTTCGGATTTTAGTAAAGCAGTTTTCTTGAGCCCTGGTGATGAGAAGTTGGACTTTGCGGGTCTTATATCGAAATAGCGAAGATCCTGGTTCAGTGGTTTTTAGATAGTTGCCACTGCAACGCCCATCTGTCTCACCAAGGTTCACATTACCTTTCTCGGCTGTTGACGCACCTTTTTCCAGTTTATTGGCGCACTTTGGTGTGGGGACATTGCTATGGTGCTTTACTGCTAGCCACTGCTTCAACAACTCCGTTGTAATTTTCTAGCTCATATCTCATGACCTTCAAGGTATTCAATGAGATGAAGCTACAGCTTTATACTTTTTTTTTAATTCGACACGAATTATGATAATGATGCTCACTCCCTATCATTATGCTGGTGTTTTCTAAATGTTCATGGTCTTCACCTTTCAACACCACCAATGATATATGAAAACAACTGACTATTGCAAATATGTGCTATTAAATGAAAAAATATAAAAATATAATTAAATTCTTCTTGAACATCCTGTATATTAGTTGTATATTTGTTTTTAAAGAGTTTAAAACTTTTTCTCAAATGACATAAACAAAACAAATCTGATGCCATTTATATTTTTATGCAGTGATTAACTTTAAAGATTGTAAGTAATCGTAGAGAAATAATGAGTCTGGGGCCGCTGCATACCGAAAGTTTATCCTATTAAATCGATAGGGGGGAGTCACAATAGATTCTAGATATTGAGAAAAAGTCCGCAACCTATCTACTGAAAATGAGTAAAATATCGAGCAGGGCTCAATTTTAAAATAGAACCACGAGATTTAAAGAATAATTCTTGATTTGAAAAAACACGGACAAATATGAGTCCAAAATCAATGACGAAGCAGAGTTGTTTCGCTATTTTTTGTTAATAAACCTATTCCTATAAATAAAATAGGGAACATCTAACTCTTCTTTATTTATAAGATATATGCAACAAGAGTAGACTAATCTTGTTGAAAAATGTTAGATCATATTGTATCAGGACACAAGCAAATGCGTGTAGCTTTGAACACGAAAATTATATGATCAGATAAAAAAAACGAAGATCGTTGGATAAAAAAAAGGTAGAGCTAGGACAATTACAAATACATACAAGATCTAGCCAGAACAATAACCTCTGCAAAAAAAGTAAATACATACTGCCGAGCGACCCTATCTTAACATACAACACCATGAACGGGAAATGTGATCTGCCCTTTGATGATTGTTTCACCCCGGCGCCATGCTGAGGCCTCTGCGGTCATCCGCTCAAGATGTACTTTCAGGCGTTTCGGCTCAATAGGCGGAAGGCCGCTTACTCTTTCCGCATCGTTGCTCCACGGAACAGAACTTCCCAGGATGTAGTCCAGCAGCCCTCCCCCACTAGCATATTCAAAAAAGAAATGTATAACTATTTTGAATATATATATACATATATATATATATATATATAGATAGATAGATAGATAGATAGATAGATAGATAGATAGATAGATACCCCGCAAAATAAACTCAATGCATTTTAGCCTGACGATACCGTACGTGGATAAAATGCGGAAGCCTCTGTGTAGCTTAATTGCCATAAATATATTACTATAACTTAATATATATATATATATATATATATACATATATATATATATATATATATATATATATATATATATATATATATATATATATATATATATATATATATAGTTGTGTTATAGTGAAATAAATTCCAGAATCAAATCCGGGTATGAAGGCTCAATGTAATAAACAGAGCCAGAATAACATAAAAATAAAGTTACACGGAATCACATAATCACCGGTACAATAATTTATTTCAACCTTCCGGCATTGTCAAGCATCCAAGTGAGGTGAAACATTTTTGAAAATGAGAAAAGAGAAATTCACACTCACCAATTCAATATACATATAGAGAGAGCGACAACATATCTAATACATATCTTTAGAGAGGGGCCAATGGGTTATTTAAGACGTAATCTGAGGAGGAGGAGAGTGGAAACATATTTAATATATAGCTATAGAGAGGGGGAGAGTGCACGATTTATAACGGAAGGCAATACAGAGAGGAGGAAAGAGAGCAATATATATATAGAGAGAGAGGTGGAAATTGTAAGATTCACCAAGGACGGTATGTAGGGAGTAGGGAAGATAGTCAAGTTATCTCAAAAAAGAGGTCAACATATCTAGGTACCCCACTAATCAACCACCCAACGCCAAGCAGTCTCTGTAAGTTGAAAACCAGAGTCAACTGTCTGGTGACTGATAGAACCGCTCGGTGAGAGACCATATATATATATATATATATATATATATATATATATATATATATATATATATATATATATATTAATACCAGTCCACAAAATACAAAAATGTAATGCCGGAGGGTTGAAATAAATTATTGTACCGGTGATTATTTTATTCCGTGTTACTCTAATTTTATGGATATATATATATATATATATATATATATATATATATATATATATATATATATATATATAAACAAACATTTCTAATTATCATTTTTGTATCAAAATTAAAAAAATTAATATATGTTCGATATGTATCACGAAGGTTTTCGATTATTCGTCGAATTCACTATAATTTGTTATAAATCAGAGGGGACATGTATATTTTTGTAAGTGTTGGTAAATCATTTGCCCCCCCTCCCCTCTGATCTAAGACAAATGTTAGTTAATTACACGAAAATAAGACATTCCTAAACGAATTTGAAAAAGTTAAAAATACTCGAGATTATCTTTATTAAAAGCCAGCCACCTAGAATTGATAACATAACGTATGAAACGAGAAACAACATTTTAAAATGCTTTACGTAATACAATTCATCCGGTGACGCTAATTCTGGCGTCCCTAAATTTAAATTATTAACGCCTCTCCTGGGACTGCACTGGTTCGTTCTTTTATGTCTTACTGACTTTACGTGCGTATTTTCGGCTGCTCTTTTGTTCATTTGTTTGTGTTTCCTGAAGATGATTCGGCAAAGAATCGAAAACGTTCGTGATACATATCGAACATGAATTAATGTTTTGAATTTTAACACAAAAAAGATCATCAGAAGAATTATTTGAATAAAAAAGGTATATTCAAGCAGAATAATTATGTTATGTTTAAGAATGTCTGTTCAAATGAGAAAATGCTGCCTAAATACACACAATATATATATATATATAAATATATATATGGGTATATATATATGTATATATATATATATATATATATATATATATATATATATATATATATATATATATATATGTATATATATATATATATATATATATATATATATATATATATATATATGTGTGTGATTTTATGAAGGCTTACCTAAGCATCCCTTTCAGGACACCAATGATCACCATTAAAGATATTTTTCTTACAAATATTATTTATTCAAATTAAATGTTTTTTCCTACACGTGTTTCACTACCAAGCAGTTACTTGCTTGGCAGATCATCAGGGAAATTAAATGTCTGGAATACTGGTTTCAATTGCCGACAATACACAATGTGGCGTTGCAATAGTTGAGGTCACTTAAGAAGAGAAGATGAAAAAAAAATAAAATAAAAGTTAAAATTAAAAAACAAGGAAGAATACCGATAAAAAAAGAAAGTCCTAGAAAAAGTCTTAGAAAAGTAGCTCGTGCTCGTGCTCTATACTATCTTTCAAAAGTTAAAAATGCAAACATTTTTGTATAAAATAGTCATATACTATCTTTCAAAAGTTAGAAATGCAAACATTTTTGTATAAAATAGTCGTATAGTGTTTTTCAAAAGTTAGAAATGCAAACATTTTTGTATAAAATAGTCATATACTATCTTTCAAAAGTTAGAAATGCAAACATTTTTGTATAAAATAGTCGTATAGTGTTTTTCAAAAGATAGAAATGCAAACATTTTTGTATAAAATAGTCATATACTATCTTTCAAAAGTTAGAAATGCAAACATTTTTGTATAAAATAGTCGTATAGTGTTTTTCAAAAGTTAGAAATGCAAACATTTTTGTATAAAATAGTCATATACTTTCTTTCAAAAGTTAGAAATGCAAACATTTTTGTATAAAATAGTCATATACTATCTTTCAAAAGTTAGAAATGCAAACATTTTTGTATAAAATAGTCGTATAGTGTTTTTCAAAAGTTAGAAATGCAAACATTTTTGTATAAAATAGTCATATACTATCTTTCAAAAGTTAGAAATGCAAACATTTTTGTATAAAATAGTCGTATAGTGTTTTTCAAAAGTAAGAAATGCAAACATTTTTGTATAAAATAGTCATATACTATCTTTCAAAAGTTAGAAATGCAAACATTTTTGTATAAAATAGTCGTATAGTGTTTTTCAAAAGTTAGAAATGCAAACATTTTTGTATAAAATAGTCATATACTATCTTTCAAAAGTTAGAAATGCAAACATTTTTGTATAAAATAGTCGTATAGTGTTTTTCAAAAGTTAGAAATGCAAACATTTTTGTATAAAATAGTCATATACTATCTTTCAAAAGTTAGAAATGCAAACATTTTTGTATAAAATAGTCGTATAGTGTTTTTCAAAAGTTAGAAATGCAAACATTTTTGTATAAAATAGTCATATACTATCTTTCAAAAGTTAGAAATGCAAACATTTTTGTATAAAATAGTCGTATAGTGTTTTTCAAAAGTTAGAAATGCAAACATTTTTGTATAAAATAGTCATATACTTTCTTTCAAAAGTTAGAAATGCAAACATTTTTGTATAAAATAGTCGTATAGTGTTTTTCAAAAGTTATAAATGCAAACATTTTTGTATAAAATAGTCATATACTATCTTTCAAAAGTTAGAAATGCAAACATTTTTGTATAAAATAGTCGTATAGTGTTTTTCAAAAGTTAGAAATGCAAACATTTTTGTATAAAATCGTCATATACTATCTTTCAAAAGTTAGAAATGCAAACATTTTTGTATAAAATAGTCGTATAGTGTTTTTCAAAAGTTAGAAATGCAAACATTTTTGTATAAAATAGTCATATACTATCTTTCAAAAGTTAGAAATGCAAACATTTTTGTATAAAATAGTCATATAGTGTTTTTCAAAAGTTAGAAATGCAAACATTTTTGTATAAAATAGTCATATACTATCTTTCAAAAGTTAGAAATGCAAACATTTTTGTATAAAATAGTCGTATAGTGTTTTTCAAAAGTTAGAAATGCAAACATTTTTGTATAAAATAGTCATATACTATCTTTCAAAAGTTAGAAATGCAAACATTTTTGTATAAAATAGTCGTATAGTGTTTTTCAAAAGTTAGAAATGCAAACATTTTTGTATAAAATAGTCATATACTATCTTTCAAAAGTTAGAAATGCAAACATTTTTGTATAAAATAGTCGTATAGTGTTTTTCAAAAGTTAGAAATGCAAACATTTTTGTATAAAATAGTCATATACTATCTTCAAAAGTTAGAAATGCAAACATTTTTGTATAAAATAGTCGTATAGTGTTTTTCAAAAGTTAGAAATGCAAACATTTTTGTATAAAATAGTCATATACTATCTTTCAAAAGTTAGAAATGCAAACATATTTGTATAAAATAGTCGTATAGTGTTTTTCAAAAGTTAGAAATGCAAACATTTTTGTATAAAATAGTCATATACTATCTTTCAAAAGTTAGAAATGCAAACATATTTGTATAAAATAGTCGTATAGTGTTTTTCAAAAGTTAGAAATGCAAACATTTTTGTATAAAAAAGTCATATACTATCTTTCAAAAGTTAGAAATGCAAACATTTTTGTATAAAATAGTCATATACAATCTTTCAAAAGTTAGAAATGCAAACATTTTTGTATAAAATAGTCATATACTATCTTTCAAAAGTTAGAAATGCAAACATTTTTGTATAAAATAGTCGTATAGTGTTTTTCAAAAGTTAGAAATGCAAACATTTTTGTATAAAATAGTCGTATACTATCTTTCAAAAGTTAGAAATGCAAACATTTTTGTATAAAATAGTCGTATAGTGTTTTTCAAAAGATAGAAATGCAAACATTTTTGTATAAAATAGTCATATACTATCTTTCAAAAGTTAGAAATGCAAACATTTTCGTATAAAATAGTCGTATAGTGTTTTTCAAAAGTTAGAAATGCAAACATTTTTGTATAAAATAGTCATATACTTTCTTTCAAAAGTTAGAAATGCAAACATTTTTGTATAAAATAGTCATATACTATCTTTCAAAAGTTAGAAATGCAAACATTTTTGTATAAAATAGTCGTATAGTGTTTTTCAAAAGTTAGAAATGCAAACATTTTTGTATAAAATAGTCATATACTATCTTTCAAAAGTTAGAAATGCAAACATTTTTGTATAAAATAGTCGTATAGTGTTTTTCAAAAGTAAGAAATGCAAACATTTTTGTATAAAATAGTCATATACTATCTTTCAAAAGTTAGAAATGCAAACATTTTTGTATAAAATAGTCGTATAGTGTTTTTCAAAAGTTAGAAATGCAAACATTTTTGTATAAAATAGTCATATACTATCTTTCAAAAGTTAGAAATGCAAACATTTTTGTATAAAATAGTCGTATAGTGTTTTTCAAAAGTTAGAAATGCAAACATTTTTGTATAAAATAGTCATATACTATCTTTCAAAAGTTAGAAATGCAAACATTTTTGTATAAAATAGTCGTATAGTGTTTTTCAAAAGTTAGAAATGCAAACATTTTTGTATAAAATAGTCATACACTATCTTTCAAAAGTTAGAAATGCAAACATTTTTGTATAAAATAGTCGTATAGTGTTTTTCAAAAGTTAGAAATGCAAACATTTTTGTATAAAATAGTCATACACTATCTTTCAAAAGTTAGAAATGCAAACATTTTTGTATAAAATAGTCGTATAGTGTTTTTCAAAAGTTAGAAATGCAAACATTTTTGTATAAAATAGTCATATACTTTCTTTCAAAAGTTAGAAATGCAAACATTTTTGTATAAAATAGTCGTATAGTGTTTTTCAAAAGTTATAAATGCAAACATTTTTGTATAAAATAGTCATATACTATCTTTCAAAAGTTAGAAATGCAAACATTTTTGTATAAAATAGTCGTATAGTGTTTTTCAAAAGTTAGAAATGCAAACATTTTTGTATAAAATCGTCATATACTATCTTTCAAAAGTTAGAAATGCAAACATTTTTGTATAAAATAGTCGTATAGTGTTTTTCAAAAGTTAGAAATGCAAACATTTTTGTATAAAATAGTCATATACTATCTTTCAAAAGTTAGAAATGCAAACATTTTTGTATAAAATAGTCGTATAGTGTTTTTCAAAAGTTAGAAATGCAAACATTTTTGTATAAAATAGTCATATACTATCTTTCAAAAGTTAGAAATGCAAACATTTTTGTATAAAATAGTCGTATAGTGTTTTTCAAAAGTTAGAAATGCAAACATTTTTGTATAAAATAGTCATATACTATCTTTCAAAAGTTAGAAATGCAAACATTTTTGTATAAAATAGTCGTATAGTGTTTTTCAAAAGTTAGAAATGCAAACATTTTTGTATAAAATAGTCATATACTATCTTTCAAAAGTTAGAAATGCAAACATTTTTGTATAAAATAGTCGTATAGTGTTTTTCAAAAGTTAGAAATGCAAACATTTTTGTATAAAATAGTCATATACTATCTTCAAAAGTTAGAAATGCAAACATTTTTGTATAAAATAGTCGTATAGTGTTTTTCAAAAGTTAGAAATGCAAACATTTTTGTATAAAATAGTCATATACTATCTTTCAAAAGTTAGAAATGCAAACATATTTGTATAAAATAGTCGTATAGTGTTTTTCAAAAGTTAGAAATGCAAACATTTTTGTATAAAATAGTCATATACTATCTTTCAAATGTTAGAAATGCAAACATATTTGTATAAAATAGTCGTATAGTGTTTTTCAAAAGTTAGAAATGCAAACATTTTTGTATAAAATAGTCATATACTATCTTTCAAAAGTTAGAAATGCAAACATTTTTGTATAAAATAGTCATATACAATCTTTCAAAAGTTAGAAATGCAAACATTTTTGTATAAAATAGTCATATACTATCTTTCAAAAGTTAGAAATGCAAACATTTTTGTATAAAATAGTCATATACTATCTTTCAAAAGTTAGAAATGCAAACATTTTTGTATAAAATAGTCGTATAGAGTTTTTCAAAAGTTAGAAATGCAAACATTTTTGTATAAAATAGTCGTATAGTGTTTTTCAAAAGTTAGAAATGCAAACATTTTTGTATAAAATAGTCATATACTATCTTTCAAAAGTTAGAAATGCAAACATTTTTGTATAAAATAGTCGTATAGTGTTTTTCAAAAGTTAGAAATGCAAACATTTTTGTATAAAATAGTCATATACTATCTTTCAAAAGTTAGAAATGCAAACATTTTTGTATAAAATAGTCATATACTATCTTTCAAAAGTTAGAAATGCAAACATATTTGTATAAAATAGTCGTATAGTGTTTTTTAAAAGTTAGAAATGCAAACATTTTTGTATAAAATAGTCATATACTCTCTTTCAAAAGTTAGAAATGCAAACATTTTTGTATAAAATAGTCGTATAGTGTTTTTCAAAAGTTAGAAATGCAAACATTTTTGTATAAAATAGTCGTATAGTGTTTTTCAAAAGTTAGAAATGCAAACATTTTTGTATAAAATAGTCATACACTATCTTTCAAAAGTTAGAAATGCAAACATTTTTGTATAAAATAGTCGTATAGTGTTTTTCAAAAGTTAGAAATGCAAACATTTTTGTATAAAATAGTCATACACTATCTTTCAAAAGTTAGAAATGCAAACATTTTTGTATAAAATAGTCGTATAGTGTTTTTCAAAAGTTAGAAATGCAAACATTTTTGTATAAAATAGTCATATACTTTCTTTCAAAAGTTAGAAATGCAAACATTTTTGTATAAAATAGTCGTATAGTGTTTTTCAAAAGTTATAAATGCAAACATTTTTGTATAAAATAGTCATATACTATCTTTCAAAAGTTAGAAATGCAAACATTTTTGTATAAAATAGTCGTATAGTGTTTTTCAAAAGTTAGAAATGCAAACATTTTTGTATAAAATCGTCATATACTATCTTTCAAAAGTTAGAAATGCAAACATTTTTGTATAAAATAGTCGTATAGTGTTTTTCAAAAGTTAGAAATGCAAACATTTTTGTATAAAATAGTCATATACTATCTTTCAAAAGTTAGAAATGCAAACATTTTTGTATAAAATAGTCGTATAGTGTTTTTCAAAAGTTAGAAATGCAAACATTTTTGTATAAAATAGTCATATACTATCTTTCAAAAGTTAGAAATGCAAACATTTTTGTATAAAATAGTCGTATAGTGTTTTTCAAAAGTTAGAAATGCAAACATTTTTGTATAAAATAGTCATATACTATCTTTCAAAAGTTAGAAATGCAAACATTTTTGTATAAAATAGTCGTATAGTGTTTTTCAAAAGTTAGAAATGCAAACATTTTTGTATAAAATAGTCATATACTATCTTTCAAAAGTTAGAAATGCAAACATTTTTGTATAAAATAGTCGTATAGTGTTTTTCAAAAGTTAGAAATGCAAACATTTTTGTATAAAATAGTCATATACTATCTTCAAAAGTTAGAAATGCAAACATTTTTGTATAAAATAGTCGTATAGTGTTTTTCAAAAGTTAGAAATGCAAACATTTTTGTATAAAATAGTCATATACTATCTTTCAAAAGTTAGAAATGCAAACATTTTTGTATAAAATAGTCGTATAGTGTTTTTCAAAAGTTAGAAATGCAAACATTTTTGTATAAAATAGTCATATACTATCTTTCAAATGTTAGAAATGCAAACATATTTGTATAAAATAGTCGTATAGTGTTTTTCAAAAGTTAGAAATGCAAACATTTTTGTATAAAATAGTCATATACTATCTTTCAAAAGTTAGAAATGCAAACATTTTTGTATAAAATAGTCATATACAATCTTTCAAAAGTTAGAAATGCAAACATTTTTGTATAAAATAGTCATATACTATCTTTCAAAAGTTAGAAATGCAAACATTTTTGTATAAAATAGTCATATACTATCTTTCAAAAGTTAGAAATGCAAACATTTTTGTATAAAATAGTCGTATAGTGTTTTTCAAAAGTTAGAAATGCAAACATTTTTGTATAAAATAGTCGTATAGTGTTTTTCAAAAGTTAGAAATGCAAACATTTTTGTATAAAATAGTCATATACTATCTTTCAAAAGTTAGAAATGCAAACATTTTTGTATAAAATAGTCGTATAGTGTTTTTCAAAAGTTAGAAATGCAAACATTTTTGTATAAAATAGTCATATACTATCTTTCAAAAGTTAGAAATGCAAACATTTTTGTATAAAATAGTCATATACTATCTTTCAAAAGTTAGAAATGCAAACATATTTGTATAAAATAGTCGTATAGTGTTTTTTAAAAGTTAGAAATGCAAACATTTTTGTATAAAATAGTCATATACTCTCTTTCAAAAGTTAGAAATGCAAACATTTTTGTATAAAATAGTCGTATAGTGTTTTTCAAAAGTTAGAAATGCAAACATTTTTGTATAAAATAGTCGTATAGTGTTTTTCAAAAGTTAGAAATGCAAACATTTTTGTATAAAATAGTCATATACTATCTTTCAAAAGTTAGAAATGCAAACATTTTTGTATAAAATAGTCGTATAGTGTTTTTCAAAAGTTAGAAATGCAAACATTTTTGTATAAAATCGTCATATACTATCTTTCAAAAGTTAGAAATGCAAACATTTTTGTATAAAATAGTCGTATAGTGTTTTTCAAAAGTTAGAAATGCAAACATTTTTGTATAAAATAGTCATATACTATCTTTCAAATGTTAGAAATGCAAACATTTTTGTATAAAATAGTCGTATAGTGTTTTTCAAAAGTTAGAAATGCAAACATTTTTGCATAAAATAGTCGTATACTATCTTTCAAAAGTTAGAAATGCAAACATTTTTGCATAAAATTGTTATATACTATTTTATAAAAGATAGAGATGCAATAATGTGTTCATAAAATAGTCATATACTGATACTAATAGAACTCTGATCTGATATATAATACAAGTAAAATAACTTTATTACAAATAGTTTTGTTCCTATAAAATAGTAATTGTTTGTGTAAATACTATTATTTAAAATTACTCACCCCCACTAAGAAATATACAAACACACAAAAAACATTGGCCTCTACGTAGGTACGTTTTTTGGATGGGTGCTCTTTATTTGTTTTGAAATAATATTAGCGTGTATATGTTCTTTCAATTTAAAAAAAACACTGTAAATATTACTTATAGATACTCACAAATAAAAATACTTATATGGTTCAGATGAGGACGCACGATATTTATTAATGAATAATTATTTAAAGCCCTCGCAAGTTAAGTTGACGACAACCGTCATTTTGCGTTATGCATAACTTTGAGCCCCGCCGATTGAGTTCTCTCGACTGTTTGCTGGATAGCCGCCGTGTTTGCTATATTTATATGTTAATTTACTTCCTATTTAAACGTATCGGAGTTCGGACCGTGTGACAGGCACGGAATTGTCTCTTCTCATACTGACGATTGCAGGTTTGGCATGAAACACAAGAGTATATGGGTTTATTTCAAAAAAATATTTATGAAAATTAAATATGTATAGATAGATAGATAGATAGAGAAAGAGTGATTTCATCGTACTATTTATAATATATATATATATACTCTAGTATATATATATATATATATATATATATATATATATATATATATATATATATATCGACCAAGGACTGTACTCTGCTAAACTCTGTCTCTGAAAGCATAGATAGAGCACTCTTAATTGACTCGAATACTCAGATACATGTATTTGGGGATTTTAATGCCCACCACCGCGACTTGCTGGGATTCTCCAGCCTTATTGACGCAGCCGGCAATTCTACGTATAATTTCTCCTTATCTCACTCCCTCTCTCAGACTGTCGATTTTCCAACCCGCATCCCCGATCGAGTAAACCAACAAGCTTCACTTCTAGACCTTTTCTTGATCTCAATGCTCGAGGCATGTGTGACGAAAGCTCATAGCCCACTCGGGAATGCTGATCACACTGTGCTAATGATACATATCACCCTAAAAAGTCGTCCAAAAGATGATGAACAGTTGCTCAAAACAACGAGATACTACAAGCAGGCTGATTTCGAGTCAATCAGAGATCACATCAGTGACGCCCCATCGAGGGAAACCTTCTCACTCCCTGCCGACCAGTGTGCAAACGAATTAACTAAATTGGTCAAAGCAGGCATTGAAGTCTATTTTACCATGCGAATTTTTTTTAGCAAGCCCCACTCTCCTCAATGGTTCACCTCGGAATGTGTAGCTGCCATTTCTGAAAGGAAACAATAATTCCGTAAATTAGGCCGCCATAAGTCAGCTACTAATAGACATAAATTCATAGAGTCAAGAAATAAATGCAAGGCCGTGATAGGTGAAGCGAAGAGAAGGTATAATGAGTTATCAAAAAAACGCATTCAGTCACAGAAACTAGGTAGGCGTGACTTCTGGAAAATCTACAATAGTGTAGTGAATAATGGCCAATCAACGATTCTCCCACTATCAAACCACAATGATGTCGTATGCATGGCCACTGATAAGGTTGAACTACTTGCCCAGCGTTTCGCTTCTAACTCTACTTTAGACTCAGATAACCACCCCCTCCCCAAATTCCTATTGCGGACGAAGCCACACTTGGTCATCACCTGGTCATCACCTGGTCATCACCCCATCCCAGGTCAGAGACATCATAAAAAACCTTGACACCTCCAAAGCTTGTGGGCCTGATCTTATATCAGTAATAGTAATAAAGAAATGCTCTGCTGAACTGGCCCCTCTCCTCTCCAAACTCTACAATAAATGCCTAGCTTAATCTTGCTTCCCCGATAGCTGGAAAATTGCCTCTGTGGTACCAGTCTACAAGAGTTCTGGGAATAGAACCGATCCTCACAACTATCGCCCAATCAGTCTGCTGCCGATCTTTGCTAAAATCTTTGAATCCTTAATCAATCTAGCGATAGTACGGCACTTAGATAATGCTAAACTTCTATCTGACCGCCAGTATGGATTTAGACAAGCACGATCTACTGTGGACATCATAACGGTCATCTTTGAACGCATGTATCATACACTTGACAAAGCAGGAGAAGCTAGGGCAGTAGCGCTTGATATATCCAAGGCCTTTAACAAGATATGGCATAAAAGACTTCTCCTGAAAATACGCTCATACGGTATTACTGGGAAATTACTTAATACAGGGTGACCCTCCAAAAAACGGGGCCCAACTCTAATTAGGCCCCGTTTCTTAGTGTTTCGTACGAATAAAATGAATTTTTCGTCATAACTAGTTTATTATATTGAAAACATCACATCAAAACACTAGGGTCTTAGGGTTTTTTTTCACCGTTCTACAGCATGTGTTCTAGATGGCCTCCATTTAGCTCCGTGCATTTCTTGAGGCGCAGAACGATGTTGTCCATGACGTTCTTACCGACTGAATTGGGAATTGGCTCTCATCTCCTCCCTGATGGCTTCCTTGAGTTCCATGATGGTTCTGGGTTTCTCTGCGTACACTCTGTCCTTACGATAGCCCCAAAGTAAAACATCTGGGGGCTTAGGTCCGGGCTATGGAGTGGCCACTCAAAATTAGTCTTGAGACTGATCACTTGGCTCCGAAGTTCTCTTTCAGCCAATCTCGGGACAGGTTTGAGGTGTGGAACCAGATCTTGCTCATGAGCGACGGGTAGAGGGTCTTGAGCTCACTCTTGAAGGTTTTGAGGACATCCACATACCGCTCCTTGGTGACTGTCACTGCTGCGCTAGATTCTTCGATGAAGATTGGTCCGATGATGCCTCTGACCGAAGTTGTTGCTTACACCGTGCACTTAGGAGAGTGCAGCGGCTTTGTGGCTACTTCATTGGTTCTGGAGGACCCCCAGAAGACATTTGTCTTGGAGTTCGCCTTTCCGTCAAGATGGAAGGTCCAAAGGAAGTTAAGGAAACCTGGTGTCTTCTCGATCTTATCGAGCATCTTGACTACCCTAGCGCTCCTTTGCTTCTTGTCTGAGGCTGTGAGGGTCTGCAGCGTCTGTATTCTGTATGGGTAAGCCCTGATATCGTTCACCAGCATTCTCCTGCAAGTCTCACGGGAGATACCGAGGGACTGACTTCGCTTACGCACAGAGCGTTTCGGACTCTCCTGGAGAGACTCTCTCACACTTTCGATCAGCTCGGCTGTCCGCTTCTTGGGACGTCCCGAGTGGCTTGGACGGTTCTCGCTGGCAGCGTTTACGTTCTCCACGGTCCAATACTTCTCGAGGTGGTCCACCCAGTTCTGAATTCTGCTTTTGGATGGAGCCTTTTCACATTCGAACTGATGCATTAAACTGTCCTGGGTTTTCTTAAACGAGCCTGTCTTGTAGTAACATTTAACACAGTGTATTCTTTGTCCAAGCTCCCACTGAGGTCTTGGTGTACTGATAGTCGTTGATTCTGCCATGTCCTGTAAAATAAGGGCAATCGGTGAATAAGTAAAGGAGATATCACATAAAGTGTACACGGGGGCCCGTTTATCCAGGTTGTCCTCGATGGCCGTTCATCTAAGCAACATGTCATAAATGCTGGTGTACCCCAGGGATCTATCCTTGGACCTTTGTTGTTCCAGATCTATATAAATTATCTCCCTGATGACATAGTGTCTGAGATTAGTTTATTTGCTGACGACACCACGCTTTACTCTCGCCACGTTGGCAAAACCGACGCGATCATATCCGAGGCAGTGGCTGAATCCTTAGAAAATGACCTCCAGGCTGTAGTGGATTGGGGTCATAAATGGTTGGTATATTTTAATGCCGCTAAAACAAAGCTCCTCTCCTTCAATAACTACAAGGAACATCTCCAACCACCGATTGTCATGGCTAATGACACCCTACCTGAGAGTTCATCTTTCAAACTCCTCGGCCTAACCTTCACAGGAAACATGAATTGGAAGAAATACATTGAAGACATTGCCAACTCCTCACACCTGACATTATCCTGTATCTCTACAAAGCCACCATCCGCCCATGCATAGAGTATTGTTGTCACATCTGGGCTGGTGCATCATCTACTAGTCTCTCCCTCCTTGACAAGGTCCAAAAAAGAATCGCCAACCTAATAGGTCCCTCACTGTGAACCAAGCTTCAGCCTCTGTCCTATCGCCGCAATGTAGCATCCTTATGCTTGTTTTACAAATACTTCAATAGATTATGCTCCGATGAATTGGCTACTCTGGTGCCCCCTCGACGTAAATTAACTAGCCAACTCGACAATCAATTAAATCTCATTCATTCACTCTGGAGGTCCCTAGATGTCGGGAAGCCTTCTACTCAAATAGCTTCTTTCCTCGTGCTGCTGGCCTCTAGAACTCCCTCCCTTCTCCCTGTTTCCCCGACAGTACAGACATGCAGAAGTTTAAAACTAATGTAAACAGACATCTCGCTGCGCAGATCCCAATTTAGGTTGACCCCCCCTCCAACTTTCTCTCCTTATTTTTCTCAGTAGCCCCTTACGTCTACAGTGGCGTGCTGCCTTGTTTGGGGTGAACTATGTTAAAAGAAAAATATATATATATATATATATATATATATATATATATATATATATATATATATATATATATATATATATATATATATTGTATATTTTAGCCTGAAGATTCCCCCGGGGATGAAACGCGGAAGCCTCTATATAGCTTAATTGCCATAAATATATTTTCATAGCTTACTACCTGGCTCTACTTACGTATCGAGCACTGTTGAAGTAAATACTGAAAATTGATACATAAAAAATGATATCTCCTGGTAAAATTTTATGTTGCTACATGTAATAGTAATATATATATATATATATATATATATATATATATATATATATATACTTGAAAATATCTTTTTAAACTTAGTATACACTTGGGAATGTTTTACATTTTCTCTGTGAGTTTTAGCGGTATTTTGAAGAGCAGTCTTGTTCGGATATTGCTGTTTAATGCGATAATGAAAAAAGCAGAAGTAAAGAGAAGCATGATCTGGGCCGGGGTTTTCGAACGGTACGATCCCCTTTCGACTAATATCTTTCTACCGATTTCTATAGTCTAACCCTCCCACGTTCATGCCTATCTTACCAGCTCTCCACGGGTTAACAACCATGATTATCTTTTCGTATGTAGTCATCGGGAACGAACGATGAGCCGGACGACATCGGCGGGGGTTAGTACTTAGCTACTTCCGGTGTCTTCTGGTTTCGCCATCATTTGTGCGCGCTTTAACATGACGGCCACGGCAAAAACAAACACGGCGTTTTTATTTGTGTTATATATGATATGTTAATAGCGTTGTCAATTGACTCTCCCCAAACATGGGGCAAAGTTCACTGAGCAACTGCCCTCTTTTTGCTACATATTACAACGACCTATATCTATTATCTTGTAGAAATAGGGACTTTCTCCATCCGTCTCTCTGTCTGTCCGTCAGTCACAATTTTTTTTAAACATAATAAATATATTGCGGAAGTTCTATTATTTCGAAATATCAAGTACCTTTACTACTTTTAGAAATTAAGAATATAGCATTAATAGTAAATAATAAATTATCAAGAAATAAAGTGGATTCCAAGACCCGAAATTGAACCCGAAACCTTGAGATCACAAATCTGTCATTCTACGAACTGAGTTAATTAGTAAATATAAATAATATTGTTGGCAATTATCTTATTAGTCTAAATCAGTATATGTTGCTTTAACTGCGTATTGGCGTTAAAAAACTTTTTTTAACACAGTTCACCCGAAACAAGGCAGGCCGCCACTGTAGACGTAAGAGGCTACTGAGAAAAAAGGGTGAAAGTTTGGGAGGGTCAACCTAAATTGGGAGCTGCGCAGCGAAATGTCTGTTTACATTAGTTTTAAATTTCTGTATGTCAGTACCGTCATGAAAAAAGGGAGCAGAGAGGGAGTTCCAGAGTCCAGCAGCATGAGGAAAGACGCTTTTGGAGTAGAAAGCTTTTCGGCATCTGGGGACCTCCACAGTGAATGAATGGGATTTGGCAGATTGTCGGGTTGGTATAGTGAATTTACGTTGTGGGGGTACCAGAGCACCAAGCTAATCAGAGTACAATCCATTGAAGTACTTGTAAAGGGGCTGGAGCTTGGTGGATAGTGAAGGACCTATTTAATATTTAATATACTAGCAAAAATATGCGATCGCATTGAGCATATTATTACTAGTTATACTAAATGTAAATTAATAAACGTTTCTTCCTTACATATTTAAGAGCACATAAGGACGAAGCTTGTCTACAATATATTACTCACACACACACAAAAAACATTATTTCGTGCTTTTAATTTTTTATTTTATTTGGATGAGTATACGATGCCTGTCCAAAATGTATCCGACCTTAGGCCAGAAATATATTTCAAATACGTGACGGGGTTGGGGCCCTAATCCCTTTCAAAGTAGGCCCTCTTGTTCCTGCACAACACTTCTGAAATACCTCTGAAAGTCTTCTTTTGGAATGGTGTTCATCTCCGCCGTCGTGTAAAATTCAGCAGGTGTTGGAGAAGATGTGATCGATGTAACACAAATTAAGGAGTGGTTCAACCGATTCAAAATGGCCGCACATCTGCGGAGAGTGACCAGCGTTCTGTCAGTCCCTAAACTGCTCGGAGTGCAGCTGTTGTTGAGAGGGTGCAAAAAAGAGATAATGCGGAACGCGACGGCGGAGATGAACGCCAGAGATGTTTCCGGTAGTGGATAGATTGGTGGGCTAAGTGTGTGCAAGCACAATGGGCCTACTTTGAAGGGGATTAGGATCCCAACCCCGTCACGTATTGAAGGTCGCATACGTTTTAGACAGACCTCTTATAAAGATGGTGATTTTATTTGGATGAGTATATTACTATAATACTCCAAACATAAAAAACAACATGAAAATAAATTGTGAATATATTTTGTTCTAAACTAAAGTATATCAAAGTCTATTTAAATGTCTCATTTTACCTACGAGGAGAAACGGCGGGGATTTTGTCATGACTTAGGTGTCTTAATAATAGATTGACACTATTATAGAAAATCTATCTAATTCATTTTATGATTTAAAAAATGATTTATTCAAATATATAACATTAAAATTGATTCTAAGTAAATTATCCTAACGCTATTCAATCCCACATTGTTACTTTCTCATAGAGATTAATACTAAGAAAATATTTTTTACGATAGTAATTGGTTATCTTATATTCTTTTTATAAAATCTAATTGTCTTAAAATTAAATCCTTATTGAATAAAGTATTGACAATTCCATTAGATTTTGATAATTGAATTATTTGATTTATATATATACTAACAAAAATTACCCACTCTCCATGTAGCAATTAATCAAGCTGTAGCCTTCTGTACAAAATAAAAATTTTCATTTCACATTTTTGTAATTTAGAGAAAAACAACAAAAACATGATTGTCATGGTGTTATTTAATATATTCCAATTTTAAGGAAATGTACTGTGTATGAACGTAGTCATATCTTATTCATTTGGAAAATAAACAACAAACAGTTTATTTCATATGGTCTTTTCGATATCCAAAGTCAAGGGATTTCATTTTGTATACGCATAAAAATGAAAATGAATTCCCCTTTAAATAGGTTATATGATGAAATAATAAAACGAAAATGCGTAACGTCGTCTGGAGAAATAAAACAATTATATATTAGTGAGTAATTTGAAATGGTTACTTTGTTCTTTTCACCTTTATTATTAAAGACAGAAAGATACAAAAATAAAATAATGAAGATTTTTTAAAATATGAATCTATTTATTTTGTAATTTATAAAGATAAAAAGAGGAGGGACTTTTCGTTTTCAATTTTGAGTGGCAATGTAATCATCATCATCATCACATCGTCATCATCATTATCATCGTCATCATCGTCGTCATCATCATCATCATCGTCATCATCGTCATTTTCATCATCATCGTCATCGTCATCGTCATCATCGTCATTATCATCATCGTCATCGTCATCATCATCATCGTCATCATCATCGTCATCATCATCGTCATCATCGTCATCGTCATCATCGTCATCGTCATCGTGATCGTCATCATCAAACCTACCACAATCACCAACAACAACAAATTACATTTTAAAATAATATTACAAATGCGTTCAATGAAGAGTTTATTTTTTAAAGAAATTATTCCGAAGTATGTGCCAATCGATTCGTGCGTAAACTTAACCTGAAATTGTCATTTAAATTACCAACAGATCTACACAAACCAAATGCTTAAAATGTTGTTTTTTTAATACTTTTTTAAGCGGGTGTGGCGATATACAATTTAAAATATATATTTTTAAAAATATGGGTACATTTGTAGATGAACACCCTCAGCTAAATCACCCCTCTACATAAAAGAAAAGAGATTCTACTTTTTAGGCGGTGACGTTCAAGCACACTGGAAAACTTTGCGAAAAAAATTAAAAAACAAAAACTTTTTTTAGAATTTAGAGTGAGTTATCAGATTCGTATACAAATTTAATGTAAATTGATCCCCACTTCCGAGCCATTCTATCCTTTTTGGCATTTAACACATTTTTTACCACGAACCTTAGTACGAGTGGCAAAGTTCTAAAACCTAAAGTAATCGCCTTAAAATGTGGACTGCCCCCCCAAAAAAAATAAAATAACGCAGGATTTATCATTCATGGCAAACTTTTATGGTCCACTGCCCTAAAACGCTAAAATGGCTCAGAAAGGGCCGATCATTTTACATTAAATTTATATGCAAAACTCTTCCTACGCTCTTAATCTTAAAATAATATATTGATTTTTGTTTTTGTTTCTTTTTGTTTATTTTGTTTTGTTTTGTTTTTCCATTTTCCCGCGATTTTTTTCAGGCTGTTCATACGAAATCCTCTAAAAAAATAGAATCTCATTTATTTCTTTGGAGAAAAAGGTAATTTAGCAGAGGGTGTTAGTCTACACTAATACCGAAATGTGAATCTATTTTTTGTTGTTATTTAGACAGATATGTGGAGGGAAACTACTAACTTTTGTTTTCATCTGTCAATGAGAATAGTAAAAAGCGGATTTAGTCTTTTGTATTGTAAAGAACAATATTAAACAATAAGTTTATCAACACATTATTAATATTTGAATTACACTTTACAGAACGGCATTTAATTATCTATTGCTTAAGTATTTATTTATTTTTCAAGGAAAATGAAAAACTTCAAAAATTAAATGCTTAAAATTAAAAAATAACATTCTAAGCGAACAGTGGGTGATGTCTAGTTATAAAAATATTTTTAGAGTCTCATGTCAGGAATAATGTTAAAAATTCTGTTGTTTTTCATATGAAAAAACTGCGCTTTAAAATGAGTTATATAAAAATAATTAGCTAAGTTTAAAAAATAAACGTGTTTCCCTAAAACTTGTTTTTCTTGGTGAGTTTTGTGGAGAGAAGCTAGAGATAAAATAAATAATTTGTAAAAGAAAGTATTCCCGCTATAGGGGGGCGCTTATTGTAGGTGTACATATGCTATGTGTGCGCGTACGCGCGCGTGGGCAGTCTTATTTAGAAGTTGGAGCATATTTTAGTAATTTGTTTCTTGTTTTTAAACTGCTTGAATTAATTACGATTAAAATATCGACAAAACTATTGCGTATATGGGGGGGGGGGCATAAAAAATAAAATCGAACGAGTTTAAAAGGTATGGATATGCAAAGTAGTTATGAAGAAGACATTTTCGGCGCAATTTCTTTAAAAAGTAATGACGATTGTTTTGGTTATTTATTGGTGTTGTCAGGTTTCTACGATATAGTGTGATTTCTAAGTGTTTTCTTGTTCTTTCTGGTATTCTTTTCCATTCTTCCTTTTCATCTCTATTGATATGATCGCGCTTTCTACCAGAACTCTCAGATACTTATAGGTGTTATCATTTTGAAGTGTCCTAATCTCCTTTTAGTTTGGTAGTTCCGTGCCCTCGACTGCCTAGAGTTTTCTTCTTTCCATTTCTATTAGTGACAACTTTTCCATTCCCAAATCCACTCGGATGTCCTGGTTTAGGATACTGGTTGTAATTATCAGTGCTTTTAGTACTTTTTTTGTAAATAGCTTCAGGTTGTCCATATACATGAGGTTAATTCTTTGTGTTGTCAGTGAACTTGTATCTGACATGCAATTCCTCGATATATTGTTGAGTTGCATCATGGCTATGATAACAATAGTTGTCAGAGAGAGAGAGCGTCTTTGGAAAATGTCTCTCTTTATTATTATTACCCTAGTCTTTCTTCTTTGTCAGACATATTTTCCTCTACTATCGTTTTCTGTTCTATTTAGCCTTATTTATCACTCCAGCTTCTTTTTGTATTTAGGTGATGTGGGTTTTCAATCTGGTTTCCCATCCTGACTTTGTTGGTCTATTCTTTTTTTTTATATATTTAGTCGTGTAATGACATATCTAGCCCCTGCATAAACTAAGAGGTTTAAGTCTGTCATATTATCTGTTGCGATATATGGGAGGAGTTTGTTCACTTTTTTGTTTCTAATTTTCATTTTTTTCCATTCTTCGTTCGTTAGAGATGGGAGTTTTGTTTTGTTCTCGTTCATAATTTAATTAATATATTTAACTGCTTCTGCATCCTCACCGGTTAGTTCATGTGATTGGTCCCCGCAATTTAAGTGTTTATGTTGTGTAACTTATCTACCTGAGTGTTTTCTGATGTTCTGTTACATCATTTACCTTTCCATTTATTACAACACTGACAACCATCCTGATGTTCTGTTATATCATTTACCTTTCCATTTATTACAACACCGACAACCATCCTGATGTTCGGTTACATCATTTACCTTTCCATTTATTACAACACCGACAACCATCCTGATGTTCTGTTACATCATTTACCTTTCCATTTATTACAACACCGACAACCATCCTGATGTTCGGTTACATCATTTACCTTTCCATTTATTACAACACTGACAACCATCCTGATGTTCGGTTACATCATTTACCTTTCCATTTATTACAACACCGACAACCATCCTGATGTTCGGTTACATCATTTACCTTTCCATTTATTACAACACTGACAACCATCCTGATGTTCGGTTACATCATTTACCTTTCCATTTATTACAACACTGACAACCATCCTGATGTTCTGTTATATCATTTACCTTTCCATTTATTACAACACTGACAACCATCCTGATGTTCGGTTACATCATTTACCTTTCCATTTATTACAACACCGACAACCATCCTGATGTTCGGTTACATCATTTACCTTTCCATTTATTACAACACTGACAACCATCCTGATGTTCGGTTACATCATTTACCTTTCCATTTATTACAACACCGACAACCATCCTGATGTTCTGTTACATCATTTACCTTTCCATTTATTACAACACTGACAACCATCCTGATGTTCGGTTACATCATTTACCTTTCCATTTATTACAACACTGACAACCATCCTGATGTTCGGTTACATCATTTACCTTTCCATTTATTACAACACTGACAACCATCCTGATGTTCTGTTACATCATTTACCTTTCCATTTATTACAACACTGACAACCATCCTGATGTTCTGTTACATCATTTACCTTTCCATTTATTACAACACTGACAACCATCCTGATGTTCGGTTACATCATTTACCTTTCCATTTATTACAACACCGACAACCATCCTGATGTTCGGTTACATCATTTACCTTTCCATTTATTACAACACTGACAACCATCCTGATGTTCGGTTACATCATTTACCTTTCCATTTATTACAACACTGACAACCATCCTGATGTTCGGTTACATCATTTACCTTTCCATTTATTACAACACTGACAACCATCCTGATGTTCTGTTATATCATTTACCTTTCCATTTATTACAACACCGACAACCATCCTGATGTTCTGTTACATCATTTACCTTTCCATTTATTACAACACTGACAACCATCCTGATGTTCGGTTACATCATTTACCTTTCCATTTATTACAACACTGACAACCATCCTGATGTTCTGTTACATCATTTGCCTTTCCATTTATTACAACACTGACAACCATCCTGATGTTCGGTTACATCATTTACCTTTCCATTTATTACAACACTGACAACCATCCTGATGTTCTGTTATATCATTTACCTTTCCATTTATTACAACACTGACAACCATCCTGATGTTCGGTTACATCATTTACCTTTCCATTTATTACAACACTGACAACCATCCTGATGTTCTGTTACATCATTTACCTTTCCATTTATTACAACACTGACAACCATCCTGATGTTCGGTTACATCATTTACCTTTCCATTTATTACAACACTGACAACCATCCTGATGTTCTGTTACATCATTTACCTTTCCATTTATTACAACACTGACAACCATCCTGATGTTCGGTTACATCATTTACCTTTCCATTTATTACAACACTGACAACCATCCTGATGTTCTGTTATATCATTTACCTTTCCATTTATTACAACACCGACAACCATCCTGATGTTCGGTTACATCATTTACCTTTCCATTTATTACAACACTGACAACCATCCTGATGTTCGGTTACATCATTTACCTTTCCATTTATTACAACACTGACAACCATCCTGATGTTCTGTTACATCATTTACCTTTCCATTTATTACAACACTGACAACCATCCTGATGTTCTGTTATATCATTTACCTTTCCATTTATTACAACACCGACAACCATCCTGATGTTCTGTTACATCATTTACCTTTCCATTTATTACAACACTGACAACCATCCTGATGTTCGGTTACATCATTTACCTTTCCATTTATTACAACACTGACAACCATCCTGATGTTCTGTTACATCATTTACCTTTCCATTTATTACAACACTGACAACCATCCTGATGTTCGGTTACATCATTTACCTTTCCATTTATTACAACACTGACAACCATCCTGATGTTCGGTTACATCATTTACCTTTCCATTTATTACAACACTGACAACCATCCTGATGTTCGGTTACATCATTTACCTTTCCATTTATTACAACACTGACAACCATCCTGATGTTCGGTTACATCATTTACCTTTCCATTTATTACAACACTGACAACCATCCTGATGTTCGGTTACATCATTTACCTTTCCATTTATTACAACACTGACAACCATCCTGATGTTCGGTTACATCATTTACCTTTCCATTTATTACAACACTGACAACCATCCTGATGTTCGGTTACATCATTTACCTTTCCATTTATTACAACACTGACAACCATCCAGATGTTCTGTTACATCATTTACCTTTCCATTTATTACAACACTGACAACCATCCTGATGTTCGGTTACATCATTTACCTTTCCATTTATTACAACACTGACAACCATCCTGATGTTCTGTTACATCATTTACCTTTCCATTTATTACAACACTGACAACCATCCTGATGTTCTGTTACATCATTTACCTTTCCATTTATTACAACACTGACAACCATCCTGATGTTCGGTTACATCATTTACCTTTCCATTTATTACAACACTGACAACCATCCTGATGTTCGGTTACATCATTTACCTTTCCATTTATTACAACACTGACAACCATCCAGATGTTCTGTTACATCATTTACCTTTCCATTTATTACAACACTGACAACCATCCTGATGTTCGGTTACATCATTTACCTTTCCATTTATTACAACACTGACAACCATCCTGATGTTCTGTTACATCATTTACCTTTCCATTTATTACAACACTGACAACCATCCTGATGTTCGGTTACATCATTTACCTTTCCATTTATTACAACACTGACAACCATCCTGATGTTCTGTTACATCATTTACCTTTCCATTTATTACAACACTGACAACCATCCTGATGTTCGGTTACATCATTTACCTTTCCATTTATTACAACACCGACAACCATCCTGATGTTCGGTTACATCATTTACCTTTCCATTTATTACAACACTGACAACCATCCTGATGTTCGGTTACATCATTTACCTTTCCATTTATTACAACACTGACAACCATCCTGATGTTCGGTTACATCATTTACCTTTCCATTTATTACAACACTGACAACCATCCTGATGTTCGGTTACATCATTTACCTTTCCATTTATTACAACACTGACAACCATCCTGATGTTCGGTTACATCATTTACCTTTCCATTTATTACAACACTGACAACCATCCTGATGTTCTGTTACATCATTTACCTTTCCATTTATTACAACACTGACAACCATCCTGATGTTCGGTTACATCATTTACCTTTCCATTTATTACAACACTGACAACCATCCTGATGTTCTGTTACATCATTTACCTTTCCATTTATTACAACACTGACAACCATCCTGATGTTCGGTTACATCATTTACCTTTCCATTTATTACAACACCGACAACCATCCTGATGTTCGGTTACATCATTTACCTTTCCATTTATTACAACACTGACAACCATCCTGATGTTCGGTTACATCATTTACCTTTCCATTTATTACAACACTGACAACCATCCTGATGTTCTGTTACATCATTTACCTTTCCATTTATTACAACACTGACAACCATCCTGATGTTCTGTTATATCATTTACCTTTCCATTTATTACAACACTGACAACCATCCTGATGTTCTGTTACATCATTTACCTTTCCATTTATTACAACACTGACAACCATCCTGATGTTCGGTTACATCATTTACCTTTCCATTTATTACAACACTGACAACCATCCAGATGTTCTGTTACATCATTTACCTTTCCATTTATTACAACACTGACAACCATCCTGATGTTCGGTTACATCATTTACCTTTCCATTTATTACAACACTGACAACCATCCTCTCTTAAAGATGCATTTTGCTAGATCTGCCTCCCTGTCATGGTAGTCAGTAGATGCTTCATGCGTTTCAGATAGTTGTTTTTGTAATAGAACTGCATTACCAGTCTGTATTCCTTTGTGGTTCATTTTTTCCTCTGGGTTGTCTTCGCTTTATTATTTTTAGTAGTAGTAGTAGTAGTAGTAGTAGTAGTAGTAGTAGTAGTAGTAGTAGTAGTAGTAGCAGTAGTAGTAGTTGTCATACGAGTCGTTATCACTGGTAAAAGAACCGTCGATCCCTGGAATCTAAGTGGCAGTAAGTCTTTACAGTTTTCCAGTACTTCTCACTCTTTCCATCACCATTGTAACTCTCTTGGTGTTCTCGCGCTAATCGTTATCCATTCGATGACCGCAGATGATTTTCTCTTGAATGTTATGAATTGTTATCAATCTATGGTTCATTCTCGTGGAACTTTCACAGTAAGAATGAATCCTTCATCCACTAAAACTACAAATAAATGTCCTGTCTTCTTCCGTGTGCCTAACCTCAAACTAAATTTTGATGAACATAGTTTATTTCCAAGAACTGCCCATCTTGGAAGACATTGACACAAGATTGCTTCCCTGGGGGCTACAACATGTCAATAAGCACTTGTCAGAAACCATCCTCATGTATCATCAAATTTTATCTATTCGATTCGATATTTTCAATACTCTCGTAATACTAATCATCATTCACTTGTCAATCTATCAAACCTTTATACTCGAGTGGCTTTTAGCCTCGATAAGTTGTGACTCATCAGTAAAATAAACTCCTCAGCATTTTAGTGCTTTCGAGTGGAAGTCTGGTTGATGTTATCCCGCTTGTACTTTATTTCCTTTCAAACCCTCAAGGGGAACTTCTCTATTGTTACCCGGTGCTCGTGTTACTGCATTTTTTGTGCAGGTGTCAGATTATTTTTTTTTTCTATCCTAGTATCCTAATAACTTCAGCGACAATAAATGCAAGGCTTAATGGCGTAACGAACTCATTCTTTGGGTAAATGGCGATAAATATAAATTCCGTGTGTTGTGTATGAAATACAATTGTAATTATAACGTCCTGTCATTCTACCGCCTGGAGATTTCGCAACTAAAATTCATCCTATGGATTTTTTTAGATAAAGATGACTAAGTTGTATTATTTATATTATTATGACCACTGTTTACATCTTGGATGTTATTCTCCCAACGTTTCGGCCGATGTAACCATAACGAACGGTGGCGCAACGAATAAAAGTGATATGTGATAATCAGTTCTAACTGACAGTCTTCTGGTGGTTAAAGGTTCAATCCTGAATACGAGCGATACTAAGAATACAATTAGGATATCCTTAAGACTTTTACACGATCATAACTGACGGAACGAGAGCAAGCTACCCCCGTGGATTGAATAAAGGGTTTCGTTCAAAATTCCGTACAGATACCCGAGATTTACAAGACGCACTTGAAGTAGGTCGTAGTTAATATCGACCGAAATGTTTTGAGAATAACATCCGAGACAAAAAAGCAGTAGTTGGAATAATCCAAATGGTACATAAAATCCATTTATATTGTAATTAATTGGTATTATCCAATTGTCTGTGAGATGTTCAATTTGACGCTCACTAAGAGCCAATACGGACTTAACGTTGAACACAGTCGGATTGAAATTCCTTTGAACAAATAAAGAAGCCGATATCTGCAAGTGATTGCATGGAAAATTAAAGAGACAATAAGAAAGAAAAGAAACCAACTTATTCCCTCGGATTTCCTTACATTTCTCAGTCATTGTTACCCCTGTCTTGCACTAAATATTTTTTCCGTACAAAACTCTCATTGAAAATTTGACTACTCAGATATATTTACCTAGCGAGGCGAATCTTGTATCTTAGCTATTTCCTTACTGAAGCGTGTTTTACCAGGAGTTTTCTTTTTTCCCCATATTTGTGAAACACACCAAAAAATGGAATCGATAATAATAACATCTTAACTTAAAGAGGCCTGAAATCGACCGCTTTACGTATACACATATTTTCATGTATTTGCGATATATATATATATATATATATATATATATATATATATATATATATATATATATGTTATTATTATTATTATTATTATTATTATTATTATTATTATTATTATTATTATTATTATTATTATTGCATGTATCCACATAAAATATTATAAGGGGATATAATTTTCAGTATTTACTTAAACAATGTTCAATACCTTAGTAGAGCTAGGTATTAAGTTATGAAAATATATTTATGGCAATTAAGCTACACAGAGGCTTCCGTGTTTTCCCCCGTAGGGAATCGTCAGGCAAAAGTGCATGGAGTTTGTGTCGCCGGGTGTTTTAATATATACACGTGGTTTTTAGTCTAGCTAGTTAACCAATCAGATTTGTTGTTATCCGCTTAGCCAATCGTTGGTTCGGTTAATTTTACTTCCTATGTTATTGTTCTGTTTTCTATGTTGTGTCGAAATAATAGAAATTAAAAAGTTTGCAATGAAGAAAGCTGAGGAGGAATCAACACTCGTCAAGGCTACGACTACTACTATTACTACTACTATTAATGTTACTGCGCCAGCTACATATTTCGTACGAACACGGACTAAGTATTCTCGCATAAAACTTTTTGACTTCAACTCTAATCCAATATATAAAATTATCTTGATATGTTTTCCATGCTAGACCTAAATAGCAATGTATCTGACGAATCGATATTTGATTGTGACAAATGATTTCTTCTTTTTATCCTTGGAGCATGTTCTCTATACCAGGAAAATGTAATTCTCTTCAGTTTCTTTCCAAAAATAATTATTCCAACAAAGAAACTTATTACAAAAATGGAACATTTTTAATAATACCCTAAAAAGCACAAGATGAAAGTGAGATCATTCTTATTTAGACTTAAAAATAAGAATATTAATTATCTCACTTCTTTCTCTTCGTGACTTACACATAAGTAATTTTTATAACTTAAAAATAAACTAAAATAAGATAAATTAATCCTGATCTATACTGAGTAGATACAGCTAATACATATATATATATATATATATATATATATATATATATATATATATATATATATATATATATATATATATATATATATATATATACAGAGAGAGAGAGAGAGGGAGGGAGTATTAGAAGGCTATCAAAATGCAAGAAATAGTAATATTTCGGCGTTCAGAAGTAAGACAAAAACAAGTGATTATAATTTATAGATTTCTTCAAAAAACACGGTCACACACATTACATCACAGTGTTGAAATCTTGCCTAATCAAGTAAGATTTGCTATATAGGAAAAATAATTATGAAATAAATTTCTTTTTGAAAAATATGTAAATTAAAATCACTTGTAATTGTCTTACTTCTCAACGCCAACATAACCTTCTAATACTCCTTTATACAATGCTTCAAGCAAACTACATCTCCTTATTATATATATATTGACTATGGTCTTACAATTGTTTCGCAATATATATGTGTGTGCATATTTATTATTTATAGTCTAATTGTCAAGATTTTAGCTCAACATATGTTAATGTTTCTAACCCCAGATCGTAGAAAAATAAAAAATAGAAAATTCATATGCCTTTATTCATTTCTAAACAGATCCAATTCTTGGCGAGTCACAATCATTGAAAATCATAGATATATAACTCTGTATTATGTTTCTCTAAGTGACGATGAAACGATCCGTCAAGGACTGGTTCTTTTTGAAATGGATAAAGTTATAGATACTAGAATCCAATTCTCTATTGTTTCTTGATATGTATATACATACATATATATACATATATAATATATATATATATATATATATACATATATATATATATATATATACAGTAGAAAGGAATGAAGAAGGAAAATAATGTTGAAAAAGTTAAAAAAGAAAGAAGAAAGAGAAAAAATCGACAGTTAGCTTATAACGCCGATTGGAAACGCTGTGAGTTTAAATAAGAAGAAGAAGAAGAAGAAGAAGAAGAAGAAGAAGAAGAAGAAGAAGAAGAAGAAGAAGAAGAAAGAGAGAAAGGATGGGCAGTTGGCTTATGAACGCCGGTTGGAGGCGATGTGAGTTAAAAAAGAAGAAGAAAAAGAAAAAATCGGCAGTTAAGCTTATGAACGCTGTGAATTGACAAGGAGGATTAGTATTTATTTGAAATTGATGACAAAGAATTGGACAATAAAGGAGGAGGAGGCGGAGTAAGAGGGGGGAGAAAAATTGACTAAAAGTATATATATGTATATATATAATTTAAAATTAAAATATTTTTTTTTAATATTTGGATATGTTGATATTTTTAATATTTTTAATATAAAACTAAAACTAAAAATACATTAATCGCCTAAAAAGTAGTGTAATGGATTCGTCTACACACTTTCAAATGCAGCAACATTTTTGTAAGTAACGGATAAATTTTATTAGACAGACGAACAACACAGGTAAGGAGGATTTTTTTTAATAACTAATATAAGTTAGTAAAACATTTATATGGAACACAACTTAGGTTTAGTATACGGAACGTCTATGTTTTTGTCTTTTAAGGGAAGTGAGGTCTGATCAACTCTGCTGGGAAGCTATGAAATTAAATACTGTCTTGTTTTTAAATTCCCGAAACAGTTTTTCATGGTAAACAACTGATGATCCCTTAAAAAATGTTAGAAGCAAACTAATATAATAACTGTAAAAGTTAAATTGACTTACATGAGTGATTTTCCACTGAACGGCTTAGGACTAAAGTTTTTTTGGTTATTTTTTTAATTTGTTTATTTTATATAGTTCTAATGGTTGAGAAACTTCTAAGACTATATATATATATATATATATATATATATATATATATATATATATATATATATTATTCAATATTAAATATATATATATATATATAATATTGGACATCTTACTATATATAATTTAGTATATCACAAGATGTTTTCTTCCCTGACGAGAAAAGTATTATTTTCGAAATGCCCGGGTTTAAGGGGCTATACCTCGTTCAGTTAGATGTATAAAAGAAAATAAACATTTTATGATGTTCAATTTTGTTTAATACCTTTGTTTTTAATATATATTCTTTTTATTTTCACCAACTTAAATTATGCTCTATTATAAATATTGAACATCGACTATCGTATGAGGAATTTCTATGATATCCTTGGATAATATCTCTCAACTATAATTATAAATATAATAATTATGTGAATAATTTCTGGCTACCTTTCCATTATATACTATATGTTTAACAAAGAATTTCCACTAAAGGTGTGTATACCAACACCATCCAACCCTAACGCCAGTCTGGATCTTACCAAGAAAATTAAATTCTAAATATCAAAATAAATGTTCAAACTCTACGACCATCAAAATTAGTAAGTTTAATAGAACTATTAGAACTCAGACAGATATAATAGTCGTCGCTAGTAAAATGCATAACTCTTATAGAATTAATTATAACACGTATAAAAAATAATATATATAGAACTTAATACCGTTATTCCTGCCTTAAACGATAACAATCCTGAAGCTAAATCCAAAATATGCAGAAATCACTCCAAGATTTACACTTAAACACCATAAAGTTAATTTTTAAGATATTTTTCTATTTGTCAAATTTACCATTACTAAATCCTTCAATTCGGTTTAAAAAGTAAAAGAATTCTAGATAGAAGTCGTCATGAAATTAAAAATTAAGTCTATCTCGCCATCTGGAAATCTACAAACAAATGGTTTTCTAATCTGGCTAACAAATCTAATTTAATTTTCATAACATTTGGAATATATTACAATTATTTTATTATTTTGATAAATAAAGCTTTAATTATTGCCAAGAATAACTCTGATTTATCTGATTCGGAAATTAAACTATTTCTCTTAGCCAACCTATTGATACCAACTTTGGACTTGGATTCATACCGCTGATTATTCTGATATTCTTATGGGATCTTCTGACTCCTCATGATGTTACAGTAGTTATAGTAGGGCTTTTCTTACTTAATGAAATACATGATACATTGCCAATCATCCGGCGGTGTTCTATACAGAGATGATGCACTATTTACTACAAAAAATACCATGAAATATGTTCGAACTATATCATAGGTTCGAAAAAAACTATAGATCTCTAGATTCTAAGAAAAAACTTTAATTTCTTAAACACCTTCTCAAACTGTAACACAAGTCCGCGTGCCTCTTTCCATAAACCAGCTGTTTCCCTGTTCTACGTGCCCTTAACCTCAAACAATCTATACTCCATAATTAAATCAATTGTACCAATAGTAGTAGGAGATCAAGGTTACCTGCACATAGAACTATATTCGATCAAGATTCTCTATTTTAACAAACAACATTTTTATGTCTCTGCAACATTACAAAATCATCAGTAAAATTCACAAAGAGTAAAAAGTTATTGGATTGATGTGTTTTGAAAAAAAAATACACTATACAGTGGTTCATTTTTGGGTGAAACAAAACAAACAACAAAGATGGGAGCAAACTCACACGTGGGGATCCAACTAATACGCCATTTTTATTTTTTCGTTCAGAGCTGGTACATTCTAAAAGTTGTGTGGACATTTATAAAATTTAATTCAGTAATATTTCTTAAAATAGTTAATAATTTATTTATAAAAATTCTAATTCACTTCTCTACTGTCTAAACTTACATCAATTAGCCTTCATATGTCTATTTAGGTCATTTGTATACGAGGCTAACAACGGAGCTGGTTTGGCACAAGACAAATGAAACGGACCGTAAAAAATATATCTCACAAAAATGTTATGTTTTTTGGAAATGTGAAAGAATTAAAATAAAAATAATAAAATAAAAACATGGTTATTGGAATATAATATGAACATGACTTAATATTTCTCTGTTGTCACTAATTGACAATCATCGAGCCGAATCTATTAAGAAGACTGCAAAGTAAAAGGGCACTGATATTGTCATTAATAATTATTACTACTCCTCGCATTGAGTTGATCACTCGTCCTTTTATTTCTCTCAACTATGTTCACCAAGGAGGAAATAACATTCTCACCAAAGAATATAGCTATTCCAAGCCATGAATCCTACACAAAAGACATGATACAGGCAGTGAACTCTTTCATCAAATGAGTACATTGGAAGATAATCCATCATCATAATTTCGAAGAAAGCGAACAGAGAACAAACCAACCAGATATACGCATGGTGGATCCTCCGGAGTACGATATGCCATCAGACGATTCCGCAAAAGCGTACACTAAATTTTATAACATCAAAACGCGTAAATGTCCATCAGCACAGACCACCCTGGAAAATTTTGAGCAGGACATGTTCAACATAATAGGTAACTTGAAATGTAAAAAGAGATGTGAATACTCCAATCCTACAATTAACAAGATAAACCAAAATTTTAGAAAAATAAATAATGACCCTAACCTAATAGTACCAGTTGATAAAACAATGCACCTATACGGTATGAGTTTTGAAACTTATAAAAATTTGATTATGAAAGTGCTACAAAAAACTATAAAATAGCGAATATAAATGACATCAGTGATATCAATTCTACAGCCTTAGAAATATACTCTAAAATCAATATAGATAACAACATAGAGATATATACTCCTAAATGCCCAAGATTTACGTTAAAGGATCACAAGGAGGATTTCAATAATAACCCCACTATATGATTAATCTGCCCTTATATATCGGACATAGGAACAATTAGCAAAAGGATATTGGATAGAATCATACCCACCATTAAATCCAAGATAACTCACAATGTGTGGTCATCGTCAGACGAAGTCATCAATTGGTTTGGGAAACTACCCCAAGGGATTAATGAGAAGTTCATCATGTTTTGACATAGATTCATATTACCCATCAATTTCCCCGACACTTCTAGACAAAGCCCTTTATATGGCTAGAATAGAAACGAATATAACTAGACTAGAAATAGACATTATAAAACTAGCTAGAAGAACTCTGATTCTGTATAATTACAAACTATGGACAAGAAAAAATAGGGAAAATAACTTCGACATTACTATGGGGTACCGGACTCGGCGCATGTAACAGATTTGGTAGGCCTTTACATCCTGAAGGAGCTCCATAAAGATTTACCACGTTTAATGGGCGGTTTATACACGATTCTTTGTAAACTCTGGCAATAAAAGGTTAGAGAATACCAAAAAGGATATAATAACCTTTTTAAAAAGTTTGACCTCAAGGTAACAATAGACTTAACCCATAAGATAGTTAACTTCCTAGACATCAGCTTAGACCTAAACAATAGAACATATGAACCATATCATAAACCCAACCGAACTCTCTATCATGAAGATTTTAACTCTAACCACTCGGGACCCATTAAAAAGCCATTATCCCTAGTATATCTAAGAGAATATCAAAATCATCTAAGAATACAAAATATTATAATGAAGCATTAACCAGATCTGGATATACTGGAAAAATAAACTACATCAAAGTAAACTCGGTGAAGCACAATGAGAATTCTAAGACAAATAGGAATGCACCTTACATAATATCATACAACATAATCAAAAGGAGAATAAATACTAATAATACGCGAGATATTGCACCTAATACTACATTTAGAACTAGGAGATCAACAACCCCACCATACGTAGAAAATATCACTAAGAAGAAAAGCAGACTAGAAATTCACTCTAGTTCAACCATACTTATGGCTTAAACATTCTCACTAACATACCTAAACAGTTTTACCAAATTATTGAGAAAAAATGTTCCTATGGATAGTAGACTAGGCTAAGTTATAAATAAAAATACAGTAAAGCTATCCTTTTCAGCATCAGCAAACTTAACATCAACTAACACAAAAATCAAAAAAAATAGTAACTTAGATACTAGTAAAGTCCAGAACGAGAATAACAGCTCCCAATGTAACTGTAGAAATGTCAATGAGTGCTTTTTAGAGGGGAAATGTTTAATTTCATATATAGTGTATAAGTGTAACGTCATAGAGGAAAACAGAAGTAGAACATACATTGGGTCGACGGAGTGTACTTTCAAGGACAGATTTAGAAACCATATACACTCTTTCAAAGAACCTACTACACATTACACAAATTGTCTATACTAGGTAGAGCAGCGTAATAAAGACCTAACAAATCTAAGAGATCTAACCTCTGTGTTCTGGAATCCTTTCAAAGAACCTAATACAAATTCAAAAAAGGTCCCTACGACTTTAGCTAAACATGTAAGAGAACTAAACAGTAAAAATATACAATACAGCCAGTTACTTATATTTCTTATACCGTTCTCCGTCGATCCAGGACTGTACTCTGCTAAACTCTGTCTCTGAAAGCAAAGATAGAGCACTCTTAGTTGACTCAAATGCCCAGATACATGTATTGTGGGATTTTAATGCCCACCACCGCGACTGGTTGGGATTCTCCAGCCTTACTGACGCAGCCGTCAACTCTACGTATAATTTCTCCTTAGCTCACTCTCTCTCTCTCAGACTGCCGATTTTCCGACCCGCATCCCCGATCGAGTAGACCAACAAGCCTCACTTATAGACCTTTTCTTTGACCTCAATGCTCGAGGCTTGTGTGACGAAAGCTCATAGCCCACTCGGGAATGCTGATCACATTGTGCTAATGAAACATATCACCCTAAAATGTCGTCCAAAAGCTGATGAACCGTTGCTCAAAACAACGAGATACTACAAGCAGGCTGATTTTGTGTCAATCAGAGATCACATCAGTGACGCCCCATGGAGGATAACCTTCTCACTCCCTGCCGACCAGTGTGCAAACGAATTAACTGAATGGGTCAAAGCAGGCATTGAAGCCTATGTCCCCATGCGAAAATTATTTAGCAAGCCCCACTCTCCCCAATAGTTCACCTCGGAATGCGCAGCTGCCATAGCTGTGAGACAACAAGCATTCTGTAAATTCGGCGCCATTAGTCGGCTACTAATATACATAAGTTTATAGAGTCAAGAAATAATTGCAAGGCCGTTATAGGCGATACAAAGGGAAGGTATAATGAGTTATCAAAAAAACGCATTCAGTCACAGAAACTAGGTACTCGTGACTTCTGAAAAATTTATAATAGTGTAGTGAATAATGGTCAATCAACGATTCCCCCACTATCAAACCACAATAATGTCGATTGCACGGCCACTGATAAGGCTTAACTACTTGCCCAGCGCTTCGCTTCTAACTCTACTTTAGACTCAGATAGCCACCCCTCCCCAAATTCCCATTGCGGACCGAAGCCACAATTGATAACCTGGTCATCACCCCATCCCAGGTCAGAGACATCATAAAAAACCTTGACACCTCCAAAGCTTGTGAGCCTGATCTTATACCTGTAATAGTAATAAAGAAATGCTCTGCTGAACTGGCCCATATCTTCTCCAAAGTTTACAACAAATGTCTAGCTGAATTTTGCTTCCCCGATAGCTGGGAAATTGCCTCTGTGGTACCAGTCTACAAGAATTCTTGGAATAGAACCGATCCTCAGAACTACCGCCGAATCAGTCTACTGCCGATCTTTGCTAAAATCTTTGTATCTTTAATCAATCTAGATATAGTACGGAACTTAGATAATGCTAAACGTCTTTCTGACCGCCAGTATGGATTTAGACAAGCACGATCTACTGCAGACATCCTAACGGTCATCTCTGAACGCATGTATCATACACTCGACAAGGCAGGAGAAGCTAGGACAGTAGCGCTTGATATATCCATGGCCTTTGATAAGGTATGGACTTCTCCTGAAAATACGCCCATACGGTATTACGGGGCAATTACTCAATAAAGAAAAATCCAGGTTGTCCTCAATGGCCGTTCATCTAAGCAACATGACATAAATGCTGGTGTACCTTTGTTGTTCCTTATTTATATAAACGATCTCCCTGATGACATAGAGTCTGAGATTGTTTTTTTGCTGACGACACCACGCTTTACTTTCGCCATGTTGGCAAAACAGAGGCTATCATATCCGAGAAAATGGCTGAATCTTTAGAAAATTACCTCCAGGCTGTAGTAGATTGGGGTCATAAATGGTTGGTATTTTTAATGCCGCAGAGACAAAGCTCCTTTCCTTCAATAACTACAAGAAACCTCTCCAACCACCGATTGTCATGGCAAATAACACCCTACCTGAGAGTTCATCTTTCAAACTCCTCGGCCTAACCATCGCAGGTAACATGAATTGGAACAAATACATTGAGGGCATTGCCAAGGCTGCTGCAAAGAAGGTTGGCTCCCACTACCGTGCTAGTAAACTCCTCACGCCTGACATTATCCTGTATCTCTACAAAGCCACCATCCGCCCATACCTGGAGTATTGTTGCCACATCTGGGCTGGTTCATCATCTACCACTCTCTCCCTCCTTGACAAAGTCCAAAAAAGAGTCGCCGACCTAATAGGTCCCTCACTGTCAACCAAGCTCCTGTCCCTGTCCCATTGCCTCAATGTAGCATCCTTGTGCTTGTTTTACAAATGCTTCAATGGATTATGCTCCGACGAATTGGCTACTCTGGTGCCCCCTCGACGTAAATTCACATGACCAACTCGACAATCAACTAAATCCCATCCATTCACAGTGGCGGTCCCCAGTTGCCAGAGAGTCGTCTTCTCAAATAGCTTCTTTCCTCGTGCTGCTGGCCTCTGGAAGGCCCTCCCTGCCCCCTGTTTCCCCGACAGTACTGACATGCAGAAATTTAAAATTAATGTAAACAGACATCTCGTTGCGCAGTTCCCAGTTTAGGTTGACCCCCTCCCCAACCTTCTCCCTTTTTCTTTCTTTTTAGTAGCCCCTTACGTCTACAGTGGCGGTCTGTCTTGTTTGCGGAGAACTACGTTGAAAAGAAATGGTGTATACTAGGTAGAGCATGGAAATATAAACCTAACAAATCTAAAAGATGTTACCTCTGTATTCTGGAATCTTACAATATAGTTATGTCTAAGAAAAATTTATTAAATAAAAGACAGGAAGTGGTTCAGAACTGTCTACATAGAACCGCATATATCCTATCCTGTTACAGACCCATATAAAATACCTGTGGCAGTAACCCTTTCATCAACATAAATATGAATGTATCTAAGGTATAGGAATATTATAATATTATCTTTGTAATAGAAACATTACCCTAATAGTAGATGACGGAGTACTAATACCCCAATATAAAACATTTAAATATTGACCACATCACTCACAACAAAAATGACCGAAGCGACTAAGCTTAAACATAGCCTATAAGAAATGGTAAGAGGGCCAGATCATGAGAGCATCACCAGAATTTTTTGTTCATTTTAGTTTTAATCTGTCCTTATTAGTGAACAAATGGTAACTAGTAAATAAGATAATTGTTGGAAGGAGTAAGAACTAATAATGCAATACTCATTTTAAATGCCAAATAAATGCTCAATATAAAAAATAAAATTTTAAAAATAAATAAAATAAAATAAATAAATAAATAAAATAAATAAATGTATATATATATATATATGTTTGTATATATATTATGTGTGTACATATGTATGTGTATATATATATATATATTCGTATGTGTATATGTGTGTGGAAGGTTCGGACGCAGAACGCGATAGATCCAATTCGTTTAAATAATAAAAACGCGAATATATTAAATCTAGACTTCGAATGAAAGCTGATTTTAATTAAAATCAAAAGAAACTATTTGGTATCATATTATGTAACACATAGTTTTGGGGTGTCGTCGAGTATTGAAATACAACCCTTTTTGTAGGGACAGTTTCGTGATTTTTAAACTGGAGTTCGTCGCATTTTGCGTTCGAATCTCTTCGTATATGTATATTAATAAACATAGTAATAAATAAAAGAATGAACACAACCTAATATTAAATATAGCCATACAATTAAAATGGAACCTGATATTGACAGTGATGCTTGTCGGTATTCACCTGATAATACGAGTTAAATATGAAACGTAATCACAATTAAATTTAAGTATAAATGTTCTTTAAAGTACTTTTGAATCCTTATAATACTTTATAATTAGGTATTTAAAATTCATTTAATAAAAAAATAAAATAAATAAATAAATAAAATAAAATAAATAAATATTTAATAGCTTCTTTCTGTATGTTGATTCATGTCTAGGTAACTATAAACTATGTTCGTTGTAAGGGACAAATTCCCCCCTTAGTTTCGCATTTAATAGAAACTTACTATTTAAGTTAAGAATTCTGGGTAATTAATCTTATTTTAATATTGATATAAACGATTTATTAAAAAATACAAAACATCTTCCACAAAAACACCGAGGTATAACAATCTTAATAGTTGCTTGAATGGCTGGCTGAGTCTATGAAACTGGCTCTAAACTGTTAAACTTAAAAGAGACCAGCTCCGTTGTTAGCTCCGTATCCAAATGACCTAAATAGACATCTGAGAGCTAATTGATGTAACTTTAGACAGTAAAAAAAATGCCCTCAAGTGAATTAGAATTTTTCTAAATCAATTATAGAACTTATTAACTATTTTAAGAAATATTACTGAATTAAAATTTATAAATGTCCACACAACTTTTAGGATGTACAAGCTCTAAGCGAAAAATTCAAAATGACGTATTAGTGGGTTCCCCACGTGTGAGTTTGCTCCTATTTTTGTTTTTTGTTTAGTTCCACCAAAAATGAACCACTGTATAATGTATTTTTTTTCAAAACACATTAATCCAAGAACTTTTTACTCTTTGTGAATTCTTTCTGATGATTTTGTAATATTGTAGACACAATATTAACATAAAAATGTTGTTTGGTACAAGACTAATGAAATGGACCGTAAATGTTTTTTGGAAATGTGATAAAATAAAAACATGGTTATTGGAATATAATATGAACCTGACTTATATACATATATATATATATGTATATATATATATATATATATATATAGAGAGAGAGAGAGAGAGAGAGAGGGAGATAGATAGATAGATAGATAGATAGATAGATAGATAGATAGATAGATAGATAGATAAATAGATAGATAGATAGATAGATAGATAGATAGATAGATAGATAGATAGATATAATTACTGATTAGAATATGTTTGTATACGTATCATGAATATATTCATAAAGTCTAAATTTCTTTTTCTTCGTCTTATGGTTTTTCAACATCCCTTTGAAGAGTTGAACTGCCTCTTTCAATATGTGTAAACAAAGAAACAAAATGAAATTTCTTTTGTCAAAATATTACGAGTTTTTCTGGCAAGAACAATCTTGGAATTAGACCAGATGTATACGTTCTGTGTTCATCTGTGTGGTCTGTCTCTGCTAATTAAATTGTTTTACATGCGAACAAGGAATGTTGTTGTTTCATTTCTGTGTATGTCTATTGTTCTCTCTCTTTCGCACATTTCTACTCTCGCTCTCGATCTCCCCCTCTCTCTTTCTCTCTCTCTCTCTTTTTCTTTCTCTCTCTCTCTCTCTTTCTCTCTCTCTCTCTCTCTTTCTTTCTCTCTCTCTCTCTCTCTCTCTTTCTCTCTCTCTCTCTCTCTTTCTTTCTCTCTGTCTCTCTCTGTCTCTCTTTCTTTCTCTCTCTCTTTCTTTCTCTCTCTCTTTCTCTCTCTCTTTTTAGTCCTTTTCTCGCTCTCACTCTATCTATCTTACACTGCCCTTTCTCTTCTTTTTCTAATGTATTTTCTTTAAATTCACTCTCGATGTTACATGGTTGGACGCGCATTCAGCTGTTCGGATCTTAAGAACAAGTCTGGTCCATTCTCTGATGAAATTGAAACTTTTAATTAATAATTTAAAGAAACGCAATTTGAATTTCTGTTTCAAAATACAGAATTTAAATTTTGAATTCATCAAAATTCCAATTTGATTTCGAATATTATGCTACGCAATTTTGATTTTAAATTAATATTTGACATTTGATTTTAAATTAAGATTTGCCGTTAACATTTCTCATTTTAAAAATCTCGTTAAAAATTATGCAAACATTTACTTTGTTGCCGTCCTTTTCTAAATACGCTGTCCTAACTGTCATGTTTAAAAGTCTTTATCGATACATCCAGAACGTGAGAGAGTCTAAGAGCAGGCTCGAAGCGTTCCCGCAAATAATGGCGACAGAGAGTCGCTTGTACAACAAAAAAGCTTGTTTAGCTAAAACAGGTGTAAATAATTTTCTTTTCCTACTGAAACTAAACGAAACTTCCATGAGAAGAATTTCTTTCCAATAAGGAACTGTCTGTGGAACACAATACCACAGGGCTTCTTCCCAGCTACCTATAAGATGGTTATTTTCAAGTTCAATGTTAACAAATTCCTGTTGACCCGTCCTCTTATATAATCAAATCGTGCCAAGTTTCAACCATCATCTCCAATCCCCACGGTGTTTGTTTCACGGTCCACGTGACTAGAGGTAACTCGTTAGTACGAAAAAAGCCGATGGCCCCTGGTGTGGAACGACATTCATAGATCAAAGCAATTGAGGAAGTCCCGCGTGGCGAAACCAGTCCTTCCACTCGCCTGTACGGTGATTGGTTGAAATATTAATTTCTCGAGAAACCCGGCATATTTTGAGCGCCTGCCCCCTTCCACTGACGCTGTCACGTGACAAATGTTTGTCGCTGATTCCGTTATTGACGATGACGCAAACGTGTTGCATCTCATATTAACGATTTGTCGATTTGAAAGGGAAACACCGCCGGACCGTTTGGCCATTTGCGACCTCTTCTGTCAAGACCGACCGGTTGAAGGATCCACGGAAGCCAGCGATTTCTAGGGTTATTGAGTACGCTGTTGTAAGGAATATGCCGGCGCTCCTTTTACACGTTAACCGACTAACCACAACGGCAGATGTGGGCACTGTATTCTGGTAAAATTTGAAATAATAATTTTGGATTTTAGGAGAGGCGAATTTATTTTCATAATTGATGAAATGATTGAAGTAGATATTTCGATATATGTAAATTGCGCAATTAATATTTCAATATGAAATTGTATTTTCTTTATTTAAGAACAATTTAAATTTAAAAATTCTAGGACGCACGAATTTTTTATTTAATCTAATATTAATTAAATAGAATTCTGATTTGCCACATGCGTAATTTAAATTTTATTTTTTTAGATACGTAATCACAATTTAATCTGAAGTTCTTTTAAAATAAAATTAGAATTCGGAATTTATATTAGATTAGGATTGATATTTTGTATCAGTTAGATTATTTGGATCAGACCGTTTGTTATATTCACAATGTGCCGGTATAACATTTTGAAATTTACGTAACTTTTCAAACGTGGCAATAATTATGTCGAACTGAAATTTTGGTGCAATTTTAGTATAAGCTCCCTGCAGATAATTATTTTCATGTAAAAGCATTATTTTGTACTTACTCAATCATAGTTTCTCTCTCACGGCACGAAAAAGAATTTTAAAATATCAAGCAGAACTTTAATTAGAACGCTTTTTCCATTTCGATGTACAACCTGTATTCGCTGACATTTTGGGTGTGAGCCGACATTGTGGGTGTGAGCGGTCGATAGAATAGCCAAGGGCATTAACTCCGTTTTTATTGTTAGGATTTTAAAAAGAAAGAAACACATAAGCAATAATAATAAAATATATATTTATTAAATTAAAAAATAGAAAATTAAATAATTATTTTTAATTTGTTCACCAGGATACTTTCCACGATATTCTTCAAAAGTACTAATTAGGTCACACGTGCCTACCTAGGGCACACAATTTCGCGACACTTATCTGCCCTTAGTTAGCTATTCCATCAACCGGCCACTCTCAAAATGTCAGCGAGTCGACGTTTCATATCGCCCTTATGGAAATGGAAAAATCGTTCTAATTAAAGTTCTGCTTGATATTTTTAAATTCTTTTTCGTGCCGTGAGAGAGAAACTATGACTGAGTAAGTACAAAATAATGCTTTTACATGAAAATAATTATCTGCATGGAGCTTATACTAAAATTGCACCGAAATTTTTATTAATCCACTGACATAGAGTGTTCTCGTTTCGTCAGCCATGGCCGAGAAGAAGTGTTAAGTCATGTTTATTTTATTAATAGTTATAGACCTGTGGCCCAACGGATAAATGCGATGAGTACACTTAATTTTGAAGGTCGAAGGTTCAACTTTTACTACAAGCAAAACTATCTTAGAATGAAATAAAAATTAGTTACTTTACACTTCTACCCGGTTATAACTGACGAAACAAGAACAATCAACCCCCATGTATTTAATCAAGGATTCAGTTCGAAATTCTGTATAGATTCCCGAATTCAGCATGAAGATTCTTGAGTTCGAAAATATGCACCCGAAGAATGTCGCATGTTACATCGGCCGAAATGTTGTAAAAATAACATCCAAGGTGAGAATAGTAGTCCGAATAATAAAATGAAATAGAAAGAAAATCATAATTTCAAATATTGTATAAACTGATTTTGCTTCTTTTAAAATTTAGGATTAAAAGTATTTTTAATTTTCAGGATGGTATCCAATGCGTCGATATACCTCTTCCCAAGGTCGGGGGCAAGAGCCCGAGCTCTAGGTTATCTACCAAGAAGTGCCCTCCCACCAAGAGGGGGCCTCCCAACAATTTTTAACATAATTTCTGATTTCAAAAACGCTTCTTTGGATTTTATTTTGTTTAAAACTTAATTTTCCATTCCTGGTTCTCATGATACCATGATAAATATTTACGGAGTTTAAACTACCAGTTAAAATGAATCTATAGATTATAATGACATCTAAATATGATTTAAATTTATTTTATCTTGTAAAAAGAAAAAAGGAAAATGTACGTGTTCTCAAACTCAAACATAACTTCGCTAGTTTTAGATCAAGTGGCGCGGGAAACAAAGCCTCGATGCTTTTCAGCTGTTTCGTGCTTGGTGAAAGAGAATGTCAGTGTATCTTTTATTTTTGTCAACTTACCAAATATATATTTTAAATATTGTTATATCACACCATTTAATGTTATATAGTATGCATTTAGTAATTAGAATCCAAATGATGTAATATAAACTGAAAATTAATTCACGTTGTTGTTCTTCCAGCTTCTTTTAAAGATGATTTTTATTATTTTGTTAATTTGTAAAAGAAAGTGTTGCCTTCATTCAAAAGATAGAAATGAATACTTAATAAAAAATATTTTCGTGTTTTATCACGAATCTCAAGTAGGTTTTTCATTTTGTTGTCAGTTTCAAAAATTGTGAATGTTACATTCACAATTTTTTTAATTAACACTTATAAGGCCATGGAAAATAAATCCCAGATTTCACCCGAGATGAAGTTTAAAAACATTGGTAGGGCATAAACCCCACTTACAAGAGGTGAGCAAAAAACTTTGAACATTTTAAAAGGTTTGTGATGTGAGGTCTGATTAAGTGAATTAGTGAATCCAATGTTGTTTTTACATATATGTGAGAAGTGGAAATCCAAGACTTTGGCGTCAGTTCTTTCGTTAATTTTTATTTGTAATGTCTGTGTGAACTGATAGTGAAAAGAAATGTCAAAATAAATAAAGAGTGGATGGGGAGATAGAATAAAAGTATGATAATAAAAAAGAGTCTTGGTTATTGAAACAGTTTAGTTACAACTACTCTCAGACTAGAGGAAATGTTGATCAACATAAATGTAAATCCATATATTTTTTTTTTGTTAACTCTATTTTAAAGAAATTTAAAAAGTGTTTTAAGAAAAGAATAAATTACTAATAGCATTTTTTATTAATAATCTTGGCCACTTAGTGGCTAAGCACCCCCTCCAATATGTGTAAATAACTGAAAATCGTGGAGTCTAGGTAAAATCCCACTTTTAATATTTGTAAATAAATATTTGTTAAATAAGTATTTATTAATACGCTGTTGTTTTCAAGCAAATAAAATCAATGTATCTAAGTTAAGTTTTTGTATTTTCTTTTCAAATTATTATTTTAATAAAAAAAAAAGTAAATGAATTAAGTTTTTGTTTTCTTTTTAAAGAAGAAAAAACTAGTCTCATTTGTTTGGAATTTTTCTTGAAGAACTTTATTCATTCATTGTCGTAAGTTTTACTACAAAACAATAAATAACAACACAACTATGACATTCTTTGTTTAAAGAAAATAAAAATAAACAAAAAGAAGTCCGTTCTTACAAAAAAAAACAAATGTGTAAAATTAGTATAAAGACAAAGTCAAACAATAAAGCTAATTTAATCATTAAATTAATTAGTTTTTAATTATAAACTTAATTATAAAGTGCTGGATTCAGATTTCTTGTGAAACGTGTCTTTTCTTGTAAGATTCTTTTTAAATTAATATTAGTTGAGAAAGGAGAAATTACTATTTGGGGGATTTAGAAGCAAGACATCGAGACTTAGTTTATGTTTTTCTGTTTATTTTTATACACCAATATTTTAAATTAATGTAAGAAATAGATATTTGATAAATTGAAAGAAAAAAGGTACAAGTGTTGCATTACCCGTTCTTTCGAGGTACCCGGTAAGATCCAACAAGAATGACAAAGAACAGAACTATATGAAAAAACTTTGGTTTTCTTTATTTCCCATCACCGGATGGTTTACGCCGGCTACGCACACACATATAAAAAAATTGTTGACATACTTTCGTCTCATGAAAGTCTTTTTCTTGCTGAGGTCTCAGACTTGGTTTCCGCTAGAAACTCGTTCATATATACATCCGATTGGAAAGCAATTTGCTCTGCATTGTCTATCCGAGCGTGAACTGAAGCAATTGTTCCACAAGCACTTCCAATTGTCTGTTTGATGAACTACAAGTCAGGGGATTCCTTCACATCCCAACTTGCTTATCAGTCGCATTTTTAGTCGGCGGACACGAACTCCTAACAGCAAGACGGGCTTGGGTACCATAGCCAATAAAGCTTCATCGATGCCATAAACATCGGTAAACTACCATTTTTTCCAGTACTTCGATACTCCGACCACCAAGCGCTTCGGCTCTTCGCGTTTCTGAACACGCCGACTTTCAAGTCTCGCTTACACTGCTGAACCTTCTCCTTTTTAACAATTATGAAGTCGCTTTCTTTCTCGACGTCCCACCCATAATGAAATCGTCCATGATTCATTTAGTAGTAATGGGTCCAATTGAAGAATATACAAAAATGGAGGCTGAGAGTTGCACATCTTGTGTAGAAGATGAAGTTGATGGTCCACCAGGTGGCAATGACATTGGATGTTGGCCATCTATGATTTCGGAGCAGATAGGGGAATACTGGCTGCAAAAAGGTGTATTAACACTTCAGCTGAATTGTGAAAGAAAGTTTGTTTTCTGCACACTAAGTGCAGCAAACTAGAGAGGACCGCGATATTCCAAGAATGTGCACGCTTGGACTCTTCAGTCGTCAAAATCATAATGGGAAAGTCCTAACTAGGAACTGGTTATGTTTTTCTCCCTCTAATGGATGCGTTTACTGGTTCACGTGCAGATTTATGTGATTGGAAACATTCAAAAGAACGTCTACGTAGTCATGAGCAGTCAACGGAACATCTGAAGGCTATGATTGCTTTAACTAGGAGGTTAAAAGCAATTGGGCGAATTGATACGAAGCTGACACAATAGGTCGAGCATCTACAGCAGTATTAGAAATCAGTGTTGAAACGAGTAGTTAGTATATTAAATTTATTGCCGAGCATGGCTTAGCATTTAGAAGGGAACAACGAATTGATTGGATCACCTGGAAATGGACATTTTCTTGGTATTTTTGAACTTATCGCCCAGTACGACGGCTTTCTCGCACAGCATATCGAAACACAAGCCAATCGCGGCAAAGGACACATAAATTATCTGTCATCTACAATAATGGAAAAGCTTATCAGTGTAATGGGTTAATAAGTCCTTGGAGAAATCATTTTCCGAGTTAGAAAATCAAAATACTACTCTATTTCTTAAGAATCTACACCAGATGCATCGCACATTGACCAACTGACTCTTGTATTGAGATACATGGAGAAAGATTACCCAATAGAATGCTTTGCAACATTCATGGCAAACAAAGGCCATGGGGCTCAAGAGATGTTCAATGGCTTGATGGCATTTTTAGAGATACATTACTTAAACCTGGTAAACTGCCGCGGCCAAAGCAACGACATCTGCAATTAGTGGCAAGTACAAGCCAAAGTGAGAGAGAAGAAAAGTTTTGCTTCCTGGATTCCTTGTACAGCACATTCTCTAAACCTGGTTGTGAAAAATTTCGACACATCGGCATACACGTTTGACTGAAGCTTAGAAAAATAATGATTCATCACTGATTCTCAAACGTGTCACAACAACGTGTTGGTCCTGCAGAGCTGACGCAACGAAGGCACTTCAGCATGACTATCAGCAGATTAAGGATGTATTGAAACAAATTGCTGATGACATTGAAGAAAAAGGGGGTGTACGCTGTGAAGCAAAAGGACTGTAAAGACAGATAAATCACATTGAAACATGTATTTATGCCACCTTCTGGAATGATATCCTGCAAAGAACAGACGCAACTAATAAAACTGTACAACGCGCAAAACTCGATCTAAATACTGCTGTTGCGTCACTGATCAGCTTGAAAAACTATGTTGCATCAAAGCGTGACTCGTTCGAGAGTTATGAGCTGTCTGGTTCAGCAGACTATGATGTGCAGACGAAGACTCAACACAACCGCCGCAATGTGCGTCTTAACCAATTCGATTATAATCATGTGGAAGTAGTACAACGCAAATACAAATACAGAACAGAAAGTTTCTTGCTGGTTATTGATCAGTTGATCCCTTCTCTCGATGAACGCTCGCAAGCATATAAAGATGTATCAAGACAATTTAGCTTTTTGGACCATCTGAAAAAAAAACTGTCTTCAGACGAAATTCGGGCTGCAGCAACTCCTCAGGTCTTATCCAGATGACTTACACAATACATTTTTAAGGAACTGTCTCTGTTTATAACATTTACCAATATCTTCACAGACGAGGAACAAGAAGGTATTAGCACCGGCTTTTCCTGTACAGACTTATCATAGCCAAGGGTGTAAACGACACTTTCCCAAACATTGAGGTATCTCTACGGATATACTTTATTTCAATGGTATTAAACTGCAGTGGCGAGCGTTCCTTCTCAAAACTCAAATAAATTGAGAACCGATTACAAAAATCCATAAAGCAGAAAAATACTTGTAAATCTGGCTATCATGAGCATCGAGTCAGATATACTGCGTGAATTGGACTTCAATGACATCATTGGCGACTTTACTGCACGAAAACAAAGAAAAGTATCTGGATTGTAATGATTATAATTCTATTTATACACTTGATTTAACCATGTGTACTTGTTAATTATTGTTATGGTGACTTACCCTATTGGACGATATAAACTCTTCCTCTAAATAATAAATACCAGAGCACATGGCTCACGGTGTAAATGATTAAGCAAAGCTAACACTTGGCAGTTAAACGTTCTACACTTTTTCATATATTATAATATATTTGTTTCTTGGCCTTTTGGCTAAGATCAAAGTGTAGTATCTGTTCCGATGGATACTGCACCCCATCGACTGGTATTGTCTTGGCCTTCGGGGCTGGATTTACGCCGGTCTATGGGTCTGTCCTGTGCAGTTCTAGGAGGTCCACCCTCCCAGGCTTCGCCTCTCCTCTTTGGGGAGGAGTAAGTTTATTGCTTACTGCCTGAGGCGCCCCTACCGAAGAATGCCGACAGGGCTGCCCAGGAAATTTTTAAACCCCACTTTCCTGACCCGACCTTGGGTCACATCTTACTTGTGGGAGTAAGATAAAAACTGGCCTTGTGCCTAACTCCTGGAGAAGAGTAAACTAATACTACTGTATTGGTGTCTTATTTCTCACACCTAATCGGACTACTAAACAGTTATATTATACATTTTCATAAAAATTAAATAATCTTAACTGAATTTCTCTGTGTAAATTAATTTGATATGTACAAATTGTGTTCATTTTATTTCGTGTTTATGCATCGCATATTATTATAGCATTGGAAGAATAGTTCCGTTCAGTACTTTCAAAATAAAAGTGTCCTATTAATATGTTCAGTTACTATTCTATGATGTATGCAATAGAGAAGTTGGAATGGAGTCCTTCCTTTTAAGCATGCCCCAGACCTCCCTTCCTTTTAAGCATGCCCCAGGCCTCCCTCCGGCTTAACCCGGCCCTGCCTCTTCCGGTTATACGCCCCATCAATAAACCAAACGGCCAAGCGTATTTAAATTTGTAAAAATTAGAAAAAGAAACATTGAAAAGCAAGGAAAACGACAACATTAATTGTTTTCCTTTGTGGTGGCGTTGGAAAGTGGATCATCAATGAAAGCGTATCGGGTTTATGCACCGCCATTCTTGATCGCCAGCTGTTGTAACAATATTTACAAAAACCGGCAACGATAAATCAAGGGTTTTATATGAACGCGGTATGGACAACTGACAAGTCTTGCTATGCTCGGTTAGTCAACACTCTGAATAGGGGTGGGGGGGACGCTGGTTTTAGTCCGAATTCGTTTGATCATTCGCGCTTTATCAAGGTAAAGATCGTCTCCCTTTAGCACGGTGTAGCACTAGGCCTTTTAACATGAGTATGGCTAGCTTCTCTGGAGGGAACCTCTGTCATGGTGCAAAGGTTACCAAGAACGGATCCGTTGGCATTGTCCGTATAGGTACGCCTAAGGCGACTTAAGATTAACCAAACCAAGTCCCGAAAGAAGAGACAAATCCTGGAAGAGTGTTGCTTCTAGGACCAAGCCGAATCATACCTCATTCCGACAAGAAAGGTATTGGGGCACTGGAGGCCAGACCCCAAATTCCAGAATAATTCCAAGAACATTGGCTCGTATGAACACCGAAGTAGGAACAGATACTACACCTACATCGCTACCACCAAAGTGCCGAGTAAGAGTTTATTGGCTTCTCACTACCACAAAATATCGACCCCAGGGGCTTACTCTAATCGGGAACAAAAATAGTTTAAAACGGACTAATCGGCATTCCAAGGTAGGGGAGGCTGGGGCGACCGGCGATAAACCAACCTCTTCCCTGCGAGGCTCCGGCATCTGAGCCAGCCTGCACCGAGTGTAGGAATGTCTCAAGGTAAGTAACAAAAACTCAGATACCCGCATGCACGTAAGGATCTTGATAATGAAACAATAAAGAGATGTTCAACCAAGTTTATAAAGATTGTTTTCAGCATTTCTATATCTGCATCTCAGCTTTTATATTTTAATTGGGCTCATCTGAGTTTTTATCTCGTTAGATGATTCACAATTATTATTTTAACATTTCTTACGTTTAGTTAACAAATATTGTCATTCTTGAGAGTGAATACTCCGACAATAGTGACAGTCTCATCAATTTGTTCTTCTATCTGTCAATGAATATATGTACACTTTTTACTCCATGCATATCCTCATTTAAGGTACTATGTGAACACACCTCTCTCCTGATTCGCTCTCTTTCTCTCTCTCTCTCTTTCTCTCTCTCTCTCTCTCTCTCTCTCTCTATATATATATATATATATATATATATATATATATATATATATATATATATATATATACCACTTAAGTGAAGAATTCTGGGTAATATATCTTATCTTAGTATTGATTGAAACGATTTATAAATAAATACTAAACATCTTCCACAAAAACACCGAAGTATAACAATCTTAATAGTTGCTTGAATGGATGGATGAGTCTATGAAATTAGCTCTAAACTGTTGAACGTAAGAGAGAACAGTTTCTTTGTTAGCTTCTTATTCAAATGACCTAAATAGACATCTGAGAACTAATTGATGTAACTTTAGAAAGTAAAAAATTACTCTCAAGTGAATTAGAATTTTTATCAATAAATTATAGAACTTATTTACTATTTTGAGAAATATTACTGAATTAAAATTTATAAATGTCCACACAACTTTTAGGATGTACTAGCTCTGAACGACAAATTCAAAATGGCGTATTAGTGACGTCCCGTGTGAGTTTGCTCTTTTCTTTGTTTTTGTTTGGTTTCACCCAAAAATGAACCACTGTAAAGTGTAGGTTTTTTTCAGCCACTTTAATCCAATAACTTTTTGCTCCTTGTGATTTTTCTGATGATTTTGTAATGTTGCTGAGACGATATTGACATAAAAGTGTTGTTTGGCACAAGACAAATGAAACGGACCGTAACAAATATATCTTACAGAAATGTTATGTTTTTTGGAAATGTGAAAAAATAAAAATAAAAATGATAAAATAAAAATATGGTTGTTGGAATATGATATGTCGAATGTTTAAATAAATGAAGAAGAATAAAGGAAGTACTATCTCAATAGAGAAAAGGAACCGTAAGAGAAATAGGGCAGAGTATTTAACAATATTACTAATGTTTATAAGAGGTTTTTAGTCTCACGATTGTAGAAAGATTAATATACATGAGTCAGAGTTTGTGTTAGGAATACACAACTTACATCCGAAACTTTTACATTGCAACCTCTTCCAACCGGACTTTGGGCCTTTAATGCTTTGACTTCCCCAAAATTCAACGGATTTTACCATATTTAGACGCCAACCTTTCTTGGATTTTCCACTTTTGAACCTGTTGCTACAACGGTGAAATGTTTCATATATGTTCAACCTCTTCTCTTTGCATTGAACATGTTCTATACTTTCTACATTTGTATTTATCTTATATTATATTTATATTTTTTCAAATTATGACTTTTGGCAATTCCCCTACCAACTTATCTCTCTAGCAAAAACATGTAGATCACTCAACTCACCCTGTTTCTTATGCCTAGGTGAGAAACTTGAAATTGTAAAATTTAAAGATAGGGAAAATCATTCAACGTCAGATACGAAGCGAGTTTAAACTGCAAACATTTCAAGGAACACACACTAAGCAGACTCTAGATTTACTTTATTGACTGTTACTTCATTGTTAGTATAAGACATACTCAATTTTTATTCTTTTTTCTTTTTTCCTTTTTTTATTATTGGTCCCCCGATTTATAAAATCTGGAGACCTATGTTTTGAGGCATTTCCGTCCGTTCGGATTTTTCTCCGCAACCATCCATTGAATTTCTCTGAAATTTTGCATGAAGTTGTAACTTTTGTCAGGTTAGAAAGTGACATTCTCTGATTTTTGAAAAAAATCTGATTAACCCCCCAGGGAGTCAAAAGGCCTCGAAATGGCAAAAAAATGACATTTTTTGCCCCATAACTTTTCATCCGTCCATTCAATTTATCTGAAACTTGGCCAAAATGTGGAGGCAATTGTTCCTAATAGAAAATAAGTATCGCTGATTTTGGAACAAATCTGGTTCGCGCCCCCAGGGGGTCAAAAGCCCCCAAAATGGCAAGAAATTACCCTTTTCTCCCATAACGTTTGATCCATCCATTCAATTTTTCTGAAATTTAGCCAAAATGTAGAGGCAATTGTTCTGGATATAAAATGAGCATCCTTGACCTCAGAAAAATTCTGGTTCGCGCCCCCAGGGGGTCAAAGGGGGATGAAAAAAAATGCCCCAAATTGCCCAAATTTATTGCATTTTACACTCGCCACATCGAGTCACATACAGAGAGGGACCACGCACGCGCGACTTGTATTTAATTTAAAATTCTGATGTCTTTATATTTTTGAACTTAAGTAATCCATATTATCCAAAATCATTACGCGTCAACCTATAATGATATGATTTCGGCACATATTCATAGTTATCACTTGTTTATATATAGAGAGAATTAACTATTATAATTACATACGCAATATTTAATTAGTTTGCTTGTCTTTATGGTACTTATCTTGTAAGTTCCTTGTATTAATACCAGAGCAGGTATAAATGTTAGCAAATTGAACTGAGATAGACAGGAGCAATAATGAATGATATAAGCACCTTAGTTTTAATTACAGAAATATCGATGTTTGTGTACATGTGTATGTGTTTGTGTGCATGCATACAAAGGCCTGCATACACATGCGTATGCGTGTGTACGTTGTCTGCATGCATATATGATGTTATATGTGTATGAAAATGTACATGTATCTGTAATGGTGTATATGTATATAATTGTATGGTTTATGTATGTTATATATGTATATATAATAGTATCTATATATATACATATGTAGTGATGTATATGTATGTATTCATGTATTGGTATTGGTTTATGTATTTATATGTATGTGTATATATATTGGTGGGTATATGCGTATGTGTATATATGTATACATGCGTGTATGTGTATAATTGGAT
>OY744516.1:3102500-3107500 GCA_963556195.1 Sepiola atlantica | reverse complement strand
GGAGGTAGAGTCTACTATGTTTACAGTTGATAGATGTCTCTTGTTTTCTATTTAAGAGTTTGTTTTTGTCCTTAAAGCGGATAATTTCCAGTTTTTCATTTAAGCATAATCTACATGGAGAGTTTATTGATTTGCAGGTGCTGGATTTTTTCAAGATTTTCCACTTTATTATGGGAGTTTCTTTTTTGGTTTTTATTTTGTGGTAGTGTAGTGAAAGTCCGGTTTGGCCAGGATGGTCTGGGTTGTTGAAGGAGAGTTTATGGTTGTAGAATCTTTCCTTGAAGTTGTTGCCTGCCAGACCAATATAATAGTTAGTCTGGGATGGGTTTTCAGTTGAGGAGATAGATGCCTCATAGACCACTTGGGTTGATAGGCACATTTGATTTAGGGGGCAGTTTGATTTGTTATTACAGTTGCATGTTCTTTTAGAATTTGAGGTTACTGGGGTGTTTAGTATTTACATGTTGTGCTTTTTTATGATTTTTTCTAAGTTGTCACCACAACAATAGCTGAGTTTTAGTGTATTCTTATTGAAAATTTTATGGAGTATGCTGTTATTGGGGAAATGAGTGTTTATTAAGTTCAGGAATTTATTCCCTATTTTGGTTTTAGTTGAGTTGTTAAATGGAGGTGTATACCAGATAATTTTCCTATTTCTATTTTTGTTCCTATTAGGGTTATTTTGTGTAGTTGGAATATACTCTATTTTGGTATTTTTGTATCCACTCTCCTTTAGTGCTTTATTATAAAAGTTCTTATGTTTATTGAAGATATCTATATTGGAGGAGTTGTTGCTAATCCTTCTACTAATTGATTCTGGGATGTGTTTACTTACAGATCTAGGGTGGTTAGATAGTGGGTTGACATAAAGGGGGTAGGAATTATCTTTAGCATAGGGCTCATAAGTATCTCTATTGAGGTTGAAGGTAATATCGAGGAAATTGACCTGTTTAACATTTGATGTTATTTCAGCCTTTAGGCCTATTCGTTTCATTTCCTTGGATATTATTTTTTTGGTTTGTTCACATTTTTGTCCGTTTGTGTTTTTCACGTACATTAGGCCATCATCTCTGTAGAGGCCGATTGAATCGACTTCAAGATCTTTTGTTAGGTTGTATAGTAAGTACAGGCCAACCAAGTCTGTTACCTCGGCAGAGTCAAGAGAGCCCATAGATACATCGAATGAAGAGAAATGGTCTTTCTTTGTCCATTGTTCTTTGTTATTTATTAGTACTGTGGTTCGACATTTTTTGATTATGTTTATTTCGTCTTCCGAGATATTAGAGAGGAGAGTGGCGAATTCTATGACATTTTCGAAGAGTGCTTTGGTTATTGAGGGGTAGTAATTAACTATATCGAATTGTATGAAAGAGCATTTATCTTTATTTCTAATTCTATTGAACCAGCTTATGGTTTCTGCGGTATTGATCCACTGGTTTAAGTTGTAGGTGTTTTTAATTTGCTTATTTATTTTTTCTAAGATGTTTTTACTGATTTTGCCTATCTCTTGTCGGGTAGGATTAATAAGCCTGGTTTGAGGTTTAGTGTGGAAATTAGTTTTGTGGTCTTTTAATAGTATATATGCTTCTTTTGTTTTTAGTTTACCTACTCTATCACTAATCTTGAGTTTATCAGTTATAGTTTTACTATCTGAGTTGATTTTATCGATTAGGTTAAGATCAGATTTTTTATAATTTTTTGTGATATTTTGTGTAATTAAATTCTGGTATTTTGTTTTAGTAAGTTTGTAAAAGTTATGAGTTTTGTCTGCTTTTACTAGCACAAGTTTGGAGTTATTAATTTCATTAACCATGTTATCCAGTTTTTTCTGGAAATGGGTTTTTTTCTTATAGAAAGTTATATTTTTTATCATGTTATATAAGTCATCTTCAAAATTATCAAGTTGTTCGACCCGGGGGCCGTTACCTTTATTCTTGAATCCGTAGTAATCCGTTGAATTTTTTGTGGATCCTTTGAGGAAGAAATAGGCTTTCCATTTCATCCTTCTTAATAGTTCTTCTGTCTTCATGATCAGAATAGTAAGGTAATCCCGTTTGTTTATGGAAGGGATGTTCTTTAGGGATGTGTTGAGGTTAATTTTATCCATTTGGCAGGGTATAATCCAGCGGTTTGGAGAGTGCTCAACTGGTTAGGAGCAGAGTATAATTAACTTGTTACAAATATCCAGGGGGTATGAATCCGAAGGAAGTTGAAACCGGGTTTATGAGAGTGCTCAATGAAAATTCAGAGCAAAATATATATTTTTTGATTTTATTCCATTAATTGCGACAAAACAGGTTTTGTTTCATTGGTGCGAGTAGCTACCAAATCATCGGGCGAAAGGAATTCAAATGGCATAAAGTTTTAAGTTCACTCTAACGGGAGATTGAAAATTGAAAATACATTGGAGGGGGAGGGGGATAGAGTTGGGGCTTTGTCTATAACGGCGACATGGGACATGAGAGGGGAGGGGGGGGGACTCCAACAAGTCGTGTTTCAAATTATTACGTGGGAGGTGTTGCACGTGTCAGTGCTGTGTCAATCTCAATCTCGGCCGGGGTGGGAGGAGGGGGATGGGGCGACGGCCGGAGTGAGTTAAATTTAAAATGAGAATTATGGTTACAACCGTCATTCTCATTTTATTTTAATTCTAATAAGTAATTATCATGTGGATAAAAATGTTTGATAATTTTAATTTAGGGTATTAATTGCTACTTTTGCATTTTATTTATTTTATTTTAATGTTTTGTTTACTATTTGTAGTGAATTTTGTTGTGATTATATTTTATTTTATTTATTCCCTCTACTTTTTTTATATATTTTTTTTTTTTTTTTTTTTTTTTTTTTTTTTAAAATTGTGATTATATTATACCGAGATCAATACTAGTGGAATCATTTTATAAGAGAGGTTTTCTGGTGTTACCAGTCTTATCAATAACAAAACCGATTATGCCAATGGTAACGCCTGCCAATCATGCCTACGGTAGTCGCAGTGATAACCGCCTTATGTAAAAGCCTTAATAAAAATGAAATAAAAAAATAAATAAAGATAAATATAAATAAAATTAGAATAAAAATAGAAATAGAAATAACAAGTTTGTAAGAATATTAATGATAATAACAATAATAATAATAATAATAATAATAATAATAATAAAAATAGTAATAATAATAACAATAATAATAATAATAATAATAATAGTAATACTGATAAATACCGCCATCAATTACCATCAATATATATATATATATATATATATATATTGCTTGTCTATAAGATATAATGTTTGCTAAGACTTCGATTTTAGTCTATTTTCTATTTCTTTAAATATCATGTTTTGTAGTCTTCACTCTTGACCTAGTTAGCTCTTTATTATAAATAATCGATTTATATATACATACTGATATAAGTGTTATTAACTATATTTGTGAAGGTATACAAAATATATATGAGATCTTTTGCGTTTGCCTAGTCAAGAGACACATCACAGAATAACAGGAGTTTTTTTAATTCTAGTATAATATATATATATATTCTGATGCTTTATGTGTTTCTTACATTATGAATGCGCGTTGTTGTAACAATCTATCACATTTCCTAAAAGTAATACATACGCCTTGTTATATACGTTTCACGGCAAATTATTTAGCTTAGCACACGCAACCATAGTTTATTAGTCTATTTTATCAGTATTTATCTTAGGAAAATTTGAGACATTACATTTCATGGTTCTAGGTTTTTTAGAATGTACACGTTCTTCGAAATTACTTCCTATTTTGTCGACGTCTTGATCAGGGAAGTTTTTGTCGGCTATATACACAAATAGAAATATATACACATATAAAGTCAGTCAAAAATGTGTTCGTGTCACTATTTACTTGCCTCCCCACGAGGGTAGAATGCATAATAAAATAATAAATCTTATAAGATTCTCGAAATTTAAATTACTTCTGAAGACCAATTAAACTTATATTTTAGGAATTTTCTAAAATGAAAATCGTGTAACGGATGTTGATCAAAATTGGAGTAAGGATTCTAGACATGAAGTTTAGTATCATTATACCTTTATTTTGGTTTAAACTTTGTAAGGGAACATAAAAGTGGTGCAAAACTCTTCTATTCGGGGAATGCATTGCTTTAACCCGTCTTTGGGCAGGTAATCGTATAGTATATATATATATATATATATATATATATATATATATATATATATATATATATATATATATATATATATATTCTTCTAATATATATATATGTATAAATATATATATATTTATTTACTCCTCTGCAGGAGTTAGGCACAAGGCCAGTTTTTATCTTACTCCCACAAGTAAGATGTGACCACAGCTTGGGTCGAGTAAGTGGGGTTAAAAGCCAGCGCTCGAGAGGTGAGCACTCTGGCCATTTAAAAATTGCCTGGGCAGCCCCGTCGGCATTCCCCGGTAGGGGCGCCTCAAGCAGTAAGCAATAAACTTACTCCTCCCCAAAGAGGGGAGGCGAAGCCTGGGAGGGTGGACCTCCTAGAACTGCACAGGACAAACCCACAGACAGGTGGAATCAAGCCCCGAAGGACAAGACGACATCCGTCTATAGGGTGCAGTATCCATCGGAACAGATACTACACTTACTTCCTAGCGTGTGCCAGGTAAGTATGTGTATATATATACACATACATATATATACACATATATATATATATATATATATATATATATATGTATGCATATATATATATTAGAAGAATATATATATATATATATATATTCTTCTAATATATATGTATAAATATATGTATATATATATATATATATATATATATATATATATATATATATATATATATATATATATATATATAATTCGGCAAACAGAGATATTCAACTACTATACGTGGCTCCCGAGACACACGTAGGTAGGCGCACACGTATATGCACCTATTGAAAAGGTACGCGCCCTTTCCCGGCACACACTTGCAAACGCGCACAGTACCCCACAT
>OY744516.1:3070000-3097500 GCA_963556195.1 Sepiola atlantica | reverse complement strand
AATATTCATAATGATGCGTTCATTTGTTTTCACCCTTATGCTCAGTAGCCTCTTACTCTACGGTGGCAACTTGCCTTGTTCAGGGTTAACTAAGTTAATATATAAATATATATATATATATTGTTGTGAAGTTGTTCCACAGTAAATAATAAATAAAGGAAGTCAAGTCGAGGGTTGGTTTAACAAGTGTATTAACAAAGTAAGAAACTGACTAGCTCTTGGCTAGACAGTTACAAGACTGTGCTTTGTCTTCTGGTGACTCGCACTATTTATAGTGACAACCGGTGTAGTTTCTCCTGTGTAAGAACGGCCGGTGTAACATATATATATATATATATATATATATATATATATATATATATATATATATATATAATCAGATTGAAAACAAGACCACCCGAATCGACATCTTGTTAATAAATAGAACATTTATTTTATTTTTATTTTAGTTATATATTTCGACATAAACATGTCCTCTTCAGTGTGTACAGACATGTTTTCTATTTTTTTTTTTTTGATTGTCAAGTTCTCCGATCGGCGACGCCAACGAGAAATCATGATATCTCCTTAGGTTGTAACTTCACGCTAGCACGTGTGAGTTTAATAAATCCTCTGGGCTACTTATAGGCATCGTCAAGCGAAAATTATGAAATCAGATTGATAACAAGATTACTCGATTTTAGATTTTGAATCAGTGAAATATTTATTATTTTTATTTGTATCATATATTTCGACATAAACATATCATCGTCAGTGTGTACGGACATAAATTTATAGAGTCAAGAAATAATTGTATAGCAGAGTTAGGTAAAGCGAAGAGAAGGTATACAGAGATAACCAAAAAACGCATTTAGTCACAGAAACTAGGTACTCGCGATTTCTAGAAAATCTACAATAATGTGGTGAACAATGGACAATCAACGATTCCCTGGCTATCAAACTACAATGATGTCGTTTGCCCGGCAACTGATAAGGCTGAACTACTTGCCCAGCGTTTCGCCTTAAGCTTCACTTTGGACTCAGAAAACGACGCACTCAATAAATTCCCATTGCGGACCGAAGCCACACTTTAAAACCTGGTCATCACCCCATCCCAGATCAGAGTCATCATAATAAACCTTGGCACCTCCAAAGCTTGTGGGCCTGATCTTATACCTGTAATAGTAATAAAGAAATGCTCTACAGAACTGGCCCTTATCCTATCCAAACTCTACAACAAATGCCTAGCTGAATCTTGCTTCCCCGATAGTTGGAAAATTGCTTCTGTGGTACCAGTCTACAAAGATTTTTGGGGATAGAACTGATTCTCAGAATAACCCCTCAATCAGTCTACTCCCGATCTTTGCTAAAATCTTTGAATCTTTAATCAATCTAGCGATAGTTCGGCACTAAGTTAATGCTAAACTTCTTTCTGACCGCCAGTATGGATTTAGACAAGCACAATCTACTGTGGATATCTTAACGGTTATCTCTGAACGCATATATCATACACTGGACAAGGCAGGTGAAGCAAGGGCAGTAGCGCTTGATATATCCAAGGCCTTTGACAAGGTATGGCATAAAGAACTTCTAAAACTACGTTTATATGGTATTATGGGCAAATATTTAATATAATCAGATCTTTCCTAACCAAAAGAAATATCCAGGTTGTACTCGATGGCCATTTATCTAAGCAACGTTGCATAAATGCAGGTGTACGCCAAAGATTGGACCTTTATTGTGCATGATTTTCATAACTGACCTTCCTGATGACATTCAGTCTGAGATTGGTTTATTTGCTGACAACACCACGCTTTACTCTCGTTATGTGGGAAAAACGGACGCAATCATGTCCGAGGTAATGGTTGAATCCTTAGAAAATGACCTCCAGGCTGTAGTGGATTGGGGTCATAAATGGTTGGTAACTTTTAATGCCGCAAAGACAAAGCTACTTTCCTTTAATAACTACAAGAAACTTTTTCAACCACCGATTGCCATGACAAATAACACTCTACCTGGGAGTTCAAATCATCTGCTTAACCTTCACGGGCAACATAAATTCGAACAAATACATTGAAGACATTGCCAAGGGTGCATCAAAAAAAGTGGGCTCCCTCTACCGTTGTTTTTTATCCAACGCTGTGCCCCTTTTAAACGACTATTAAATTAAATTAAATTTAAATTATCGGTTTTTCCTGACGAGATGATAATCGAAAGAGCTCTAGAGACTTTTCTTCGAATCATATCCAAAAGCAACTTCTTTGTAATATAGCAGGAAAAATCCCAGCAGAGTGCTCGATTAATTAAGAATTAAAGTTAAGAATTAAAAATTAAGAGCATAATATTTATTTATTTTGGTACGGAAAAATTAGTACAACATTCGTACAGTCGAGTTCAAGCACAGAAGGACTTAGCCATGCGGCGTGCTTGAAACCGACGGTACGAATGCTGTACTAATTTTTCTGTACCAAAATAATATATATATATATATATATATATATATATATATATATATATATATATATATATATATATATATATATATATATATAAGAGTATTAGAAAGCTTTCACAATGCAAGAAATGGAAATATGTCGGCGTGGAAAAGTAAGACAAAAACAAGCGATTTTTTTTATTTTATATATATATATATATATATATATATATATATATATATATATATATATATATATACATATATATATTTAAAAATAATAAAAAATAATTTCGCACGTGTTTTTGAGATTTGAAACACCCACCATTTGATAAAGGGGTCTTCCTCGAAATATAATATGGAACACGGTCACACAATTATATCACAGTGTTGAAGTATTGCCTAATCAAGTAAGATTTGCTATATATAAAAATATTATTAAAATTTTTTTTAAATATATATAAAAAATTTCTTGTTTTTGTCTTACTTCTCAACGCCGATATATTTCCATTTCTTGCATCGTGATAGCCTTCTATTACCCATCTATATACGTATATGCTTCAAGCATACTACCTCTCCTTAATACTTTAAAACTTGAACGAAAAACACACACATTACTCGACAGCGTGCCAACGCATCCCTCGTTCGACACCGGTTTTTGAATCCTACCCGCCATTTCATAACAGCAAGGCGATGACGTCGTACCATCAAAGACGTTTATCAAATTAACAATGAAATAAGTTTCTTTATTCTTGTTTTTTGATGAAAAAAAAATGACTCAATACTGGTCACCCCTGAAGAAGGAATTTTATTCCGTAATCGATAGGATTAATGTAAGAAAAAAAAAATTAATTAATCTTGTATTGCTAATTTGGCTTTTATTTCAATTTTATTAACTTTCCATGCAATACTTTAAAACTTGAACGAAAAACACACACATTATTATATATATATATGTATATATATAATTAATCATGACAATATATCTATTAACATATACTATCAGTGCCTTATAATTAGCAGTCTCTCTCTCTCTCTCTCTCTCTCTCTTTCTCTCTCAATCACACGAAATATCTGCTAAAACATTCCTCAGTATTTGGATTGAGTTATATTTGAAAATTTTTATTTTAATAATTCTAATTATCAGAAATATGCTTATCAAGTGACCTATCTCTTACTAAGCATCTATATATAAGTCCCATCCTCGCTCACTGCATGTTGTGTGATGCTCTGCCATTAGTTTATACTCTCTCTCTCCCATTCTCTCTCTCTCTCTTATTTTCTCTCTCTCTCTCTCTCTCTCTCTCTCTCTCTCTCTCTCTCTGTGTGTGTGTGTGTTTTTAAGAGTGAAAGGTAATAAGTCTTATTACAAAACTAAAAACTAGAATAGTCCATTATATACAAAAGGAAATATAACTACTAGTTGTAATACTATTCAACCCGTAGATGGGGAGATGGAAAAATGGGAAAGATAAAGTGTGAGAGAGAATGAGATATGGGAGCAGAAAGAGACTAATTTTTAATTTTTAATTTCATTATTTTTTTTTGTTTTTTTTTAATTTAACTAGCTCTGCACACTTACTTTTTCTTAATTCAAACAATCAAACTCGAACTCAATGGATGAGCCAACGGGTCACGGTATTTCTAATTTGATTTAAATTTCGATCTCTTCAATAACAAATTATTCGTGCGTATCAGTTATGATGCCAATTTCTTTTCTTTTTTAATAAAATAAATGTTCATGTTTTGAATTTTTCTACGAGATTTTCGTGAATCAAGTCTTTAGCTATTGTCACATACATTTCGCCATTGACGCGTCTCGCACTTCTCTGAACATTTGCATCAATTTTTGCCTCGATAGTATTCTATGGGTTTAATATGGGAACAGACAGTTAAGACGGAGTGTTCATGTGACGACTTGTATTTGTTAAGTAGGCTCTCAATTCTTCTAGAAATGCGTGTAAGATTGCTTTAGCTCCGAAATTGCTATTAAATCACAGTACTATGATATAGTTTAGATCTATCATTTTATTATAAACTAGCTACCCCCGTCTCCGGCGTTGCCCGGGAGAAATGTAAATTAATGAATTAAAGAGTATAAACATCCGAACGCAAATAGGTCACATGTTTTAATTGTTGCAGGAGGTGAAAGGAGGAAGAAAAAATGTAGGAAAAAGGGAGACACGGTTGTAGGAGTCTTCTTGCCCATACCATGGTACCTGTATTTACTCCGAATTTTTCTTTTGAATTTAACACCCGCTCTGTCTAAAATTGAAGAGGCCTACAGAGCCCTGTTAAATTCAATTCCCTTCTGATTACTGTTGTTCAGAAATGCCATTGTTTTAGCGAGAACGGAAAAAAAGAAAAAAAGAAAGAAAAAGGAAAAAGAAAAAAGAAAAAAGAAAATGAACATGCCTTCTGAGCACTACTGAAACACACAAATATAATTAAGGAGGCCTGCAGAGCAGTAGTAAATCGTGTTTGTTTGAAAAAAAATGATGATATTCATAATAGGCAAAGTACTACATATTACAGTATTTTTTTTCAAAATACAACATGGTAATTTTGAATTTAAAAATACGGCCCATAGTCCTCCTTCACCTCCTCGAAGGCGGAAGTAAAACAATCTTTAAAAAACTAAATCGTGTGAGACGACTGGGGTCGAACCATAAACCTATCGATCTTGAAGCTACGCTGTTAAATTGAGCGGACGAACGCGAATATAAAATTCGAGCAAAATTAGGTCATATAAAGCTAGACGCCATAATGCGACCAAATCTGGATCATTTCTATACCAAGAAATCGATCTTTTTTCCTAATGTTTTGATATTATGCGTGTGAAAGGGATAGGATTCAGAAAATTTCAACTTTATGGATGTATATTGAGTTTCTGGGCGTATATGGATTTAATTCGGAAGTCGAGTCGCTGAAGAAGTTGTAGCTGTCATTTTGAGTGTCGAAGTACAAAAGGAACTATGTTCGTTAATTGCATTCTCTAAAAACTGGAATGAGTGTAAATGTTTACATAATAAGTTGAAGTAACGTAATCAGATATTCTCGAACAAACGTAATGTTTTGTATTATGTAGTAAATTAATAGCAGAAAAATTGCAAATACTAACGGACACATTTTTTAAAAATAGACGTTAATTATTAGTTTCCGGTGACGATTGGGGGAGTGCAAGTACTTAAATGTTCGGGGGAAAAATTTTGCTCACACCTATATGGAGTATGTTTTGAGGAGAGTCGGAGATGGTAGGCCAAAAGTAATATTTAGTGTTAGCTGGAGAAATGTAATAAGAAATTTACTAAAACATGATCGAGTGAATAAGCATAATACAGTGAGTTTAGTAGAATGTGATTAATGGTTAGTTTCCTATAATTCGAGAAAGTACAGGAGAAAAATCGTATTAACTTTAGATGTTATATATATATATATATATATATATTACTATTTCATGTATTCACATAAAATTTTATAAGGAGATATACTTTTTTATGTATCAATTTTCAGTATTTACTTCAACAGTGCTCGATACGTAAGTAAGGCTAGGTAGTAAGCTACGAAAATATATTTATGAAAATTAAGCTACACAGAGGCTCCCGCATTTCATCCCCGGAGGGAATCTACAGGCTTAAATGCATGTAGTTATTTTTGCCGGGTGTTTTATATACATCGTTAGCTAGTTAACCAATCAGACTCTCTCTCTCTCTCTCTCTCTCTCTCTCTCTCTCTCTCTCTCTCTCTCATATATATATTTATATATATATATATATATATATTGCATGTATCATAATCTAGTTGACAGAAAAATAATAGAGTGATAGATTGTAAAAGCTAAAATGAAGTGTTTTCCATTATTTCGCAAAGTCTTCGCCTACTGAATGGTGCTGAAAGTCAATCTGCCAATATAAGCCGGTTTCTGTCACAGACATCGCATGGCCAGATTGAGGAAACACCGATACACCCAGCAGACACAGTAATGTACAGTTTTTAAATGAAATACTTATATATATATATATATATATATATATATATATATATATATATATATATATATATATATATATATATACAGAGAGAGAGAGAGAGAGGGGGGGTGATGAAGGGAATGGTTCCCGAAATGTTTCCAAAAAACAACGACAAAAACTGAAATTGGGATTTATTTACTTTGCTTCATAAATCGTCTCATAAATTTGCCTCGAAATTGTAAGTTGTACGTTTATTTATTTTTTCTTCATTCTCAGTTTTTTATTCACTTTTATTATTTTACTTCTTTTGCAACTTGTTCGCTTATGATTTTCTGTTGACTGATTACATATATATATATATATATATATATATATATATATATATATATATATATATATATATATATATACATATATATAAATATATACATATATATACATATACATATATATATACATATACATATATATACATATATATATATATATATATATATATATATATATATATATATATATATATATATATATATATATATATATATATATATAACGTTGAGATATTACATTCTATATATAACATTACATTACATTATATATAACATTGAGATATTACATTCAGTCAGTGTCAATGATAGCGCAGGTGTAGGAGCGCCGACTGTCAGCTCAACGGTTGAGTTTCAATCCCGGCTTGAGGCACTAACTGGTCTAGCCGCACTGAAGAGATGTGATACAGCGAAACAGTCTGTATGTGGATGACTATATATATATATATAAATATATATATATATATATATATAAGTATTTAATTTAAAAACTTAAATTGTTACTTTCCTGCACTGATGAGAGTTATAAGCTTGAAATATTTAATATTTACTATATATAACTTGTGGCCCTATATTGCACGGGAGAAATATATAAGTATTTGAGTATTAATTCGTAAAAAAGAAGCTGAAAATAACCCTGTAAGAAATTTAGGTGATTAAAAGAGGAATTATCCATGTTTTTAATCAAACAAAGTAGATTTCTCGATGTAAGTAGCGGGTTATTCGTAAAAATAAAAATAACTGTCTACCTCAACAACAACAAAAAGAGAATAAGCTGAATAGAGCGGTGTTTATGATGCATGTGATTATTTTCTTACTCTTTTCAAAGGTACAGGGCAAACGACTTGACTTTATGTGTATGTATTATTTAAAATGTTCTTGGATACATTAACATAAAATAAAATCAGTTTTGAACTTTCAAAGAAAATTGAAACTCAATATTCTCTATGTCATTAAATCGAGATTAATTCACTTTTTGTTTCAGTTTACTTCAGTCTATGTTCTCAGAAATCAAGGGGCTTCTTCCTGGGACTAAAACATGATCTCTATATGAGATACATAGATATGCGAATATTCCATTAAAGTTCATATTTACTCGTCAAACGTTGCGTTAGTAGAGAATTTAAAGAACATTAAGTTTCCACTCTCATAATAGACCAGTAAACTATGTTATAGTATATCTTTCTTGTGGCCTCTTGGTCTTATTAGATTCCAGGACGAGAATTCATCTAGTCTGGTGTCTATCTATGTGCTGTTACTTGAGATAACATTACTTGGAGAAGGTGCAATATTCCTCGTATAAGCCAGTGTATAGCCGTATTGAGGAGGTCTTATTTGGGCTTCGAATACTATGTTATTTTGAATATTAGGTCAGGGTTTACTGATAAGGTGAAATATCTTCATGTCAGGTTGTCCTGACAAACCCTTGTACAGAGAGATCGGAGACACTCGAGGATCGTGTCTAGTAGGTAATTCTAACTCTCCAGTACGTAATTCTAACTCTCCTTAATCTCTCTCTCTCTCTCTATATATATATATATATATGTTGATTTTAATATTTAAATGTTGTATTAAATTTACGATAATTGAATTATCGTTTAATAACAATCTATCGTGATAATATAAAGCTCAATATATTGAATAGAGCAATCAATTCTAGAGATGAAAGATGAGAATAAAAAATTGTAAAGATACAATATTTATTAGAACATCAAAAGTTCAGAGCAAGGAGCTTCATATTCTTAATCCATTAAGGATGTGAAGCTCCTTGCTCTGAACCTTTGATGTTCTAATACATATTGTATCTTTACAATTTTTATACTCATCTTTCATCTCTACTCTCTCTCTCTCTCTCTCTCTCTCTCTCTCTCTATCTATATATATATATATGTGTGTGTGTGTGTGTGTGTGTGTGTGTGTGTGTATGTGTTTTAAAGTAGACTTGGGGTAGTGGTAACTATGGGGTGACTCCACGCTTCCCAAACTTTCAAAATTAGGGGCTTCACCACTGATTGCACTTTGAGGTCATGCCCAATACCTTCAGAATTAAACAAATATTAATTCCCCCTTACAACAGCTTGAATATGCAAAGGCTCATTCTGACAACAGCGACTAGTATTCCAACATTGTCACCTATATGGTGCTGACCAGACTCAATATCTCTTAACTCCATTTATCTAGCGAGAACAAGTGTGGCAAAGCTCCTAAATTGGGACGTAGCCGCCGGATGCACTTTAGGTCATAGAGTAAAAAAAAGTAAACTCACATTGCTATAAGAAAAAAAATACTTTCCCTAGAAGTTAACTCGGACACTCATGCTAAAACCCCAACTGACCCTTACACACATGATACCCAAACAAATAGTAAGAACATCTGTTCAAATACTTACAAAGCGTACCTGATATTTCCCTAAAATATCAAAAAGTAATTTTCTTTTTCATTGATAGTTTAGCGACCGCATCTAGAAATACATCAAAGTTTGTTTAAGTTTTTTTGTTTTTTTCAATCGACAGAATGCCGAGTGCGGACGACCTCTCTTGAGACAGGGTAGCCCTTAACTCATTTTTAATTACTTTGTGTCTTCACGTTAGGAAACCCCATATGAATGTGTTCAGTGTATTTTCTTTTCATGAAGGTCTGTATGAGACAGAGTTCTATTCTCTTGGAGTAAGACGTCGTTTGCCGTGTAAGTAAAAGGTCAAAGTTCATCAGTAAGATTCAGCTCAACAACTTCCGGTATCAATAGTTGAACGTCTTGTTGAACTTCCTGTGCCAGATGACTAAGAAAAAAAACATTTTTATAACAGAACTTTCCCTTTTCCCCCGGGTGCCTGGCGTCAGGCAGAATTTCCACGAAAAGTGTTTATTTCCAAGAACTTCATATCCGTGGAACACATTATCGCTGTACTGCCTCCATGCAGACATAAAAAATGACCATCTTAAAATCGAATGTCGACAAATACTTGGTCATAAATCTTCCTCATCAGTAATCAAATTTTGTTAATTCTATTAATCATTTGAAATCCTCTGATAATATTCTTCATCATTAAACCGACCATCAACCTATCCTCGAGTGGCTTTTGCCTTTGATAAGCGGTCGCTCATTAGTAAAAATGAAAATAAAAATAAAAGACAGTAGTTCTTATTTTGAATGTGCCTTGTAATATGAGGATAAAGGATATTATCGTAAACATATCACTTGAAGAGAGGGTACTTGTTCAGATATTGACCCTAATTTCCGTGACTGTCCGGCAGCTAACGGAAGCGTCCGAGACCTGCCAAAATCGAACACGAGGCTGGCAGACGATACCGATTAGAAGGAAGACGCTTGGCACTTGTAGAAAATGAATTTCGAAGTGCTGTGTCGTACAATTGCCTCTCCGGAGCAGTGCATTAACTTTTGCCGGCTAGTACCGCGAAAGAATGTGACGGAGAAATATGCCTGAAGATGCCCCACCCAGGAATGCCGGGCTTGGATTTCGTTGCGATCGGGGACATTTTTTTTTTCGCGGTCAAAACTCGCAATTTCAACAATTTTGAAGATGATATACCTGTGGTCCCAGGATATGACGACCGGGAAAAACTTATTAAAGGAATGCGGCGTACTGTCTCGAACCACGCAAGTGGACTGGAAAAATTTCCACATCCTCGACGACGACCCCATCCTCCTCTTCTGCCTGTATTTCGCTAAGCCCCCCCCCCCTCCAAAAACGAAAAACAAGCCCTTACCCCTCCAGGAAAAGAATGTAATGAAGGAAACAAATGCCTAATGCAAAAAAAAGAAAACCCCTCCAAAAAAAGCTAAAATAATGAAAAAAAAAACAATGCGTAATTGCAACAAAAAAAAATGGTTTACAAAAGTTACCAAAAAAATCAGTTTCTATTATTTTCGCGTTTTAAAGTTTAAAAAAACAGTTTATTTCAGTTAAAAAAAAAATGGTTTAAAAAGTTAGCGTTTCTACAAAAGTTCTTACAAAAATGGTTAAAAAATAATAATAATAAAAAAGTTTATTTATTTCAGCTATGGGTTTGTTCATTTATTTCATTTTTTGTATAAAAATATATGCATTTCTTTTTTCGTATATTCATCGTCTTACATTGTTGTCGTCTGCCGACTTGGCAGGTCTCGGACGCTTCCGTTAGCTGTCGGCTTGCTGCTGCCGGGCAGTCACGGAAATTAGGGTCACTATCTGAACAAGTACCGAAGAGAGTTCATTTAAGGAGCACTTCTGTAAATGACTCTTTAATATTGATTAGACGACCCAGAACTGATCTGTACAGACACGACGTAAGTAAATAAACACCCAACCCAACCCTAACCCAAAACTAATTAATATTGTTTTTAAAAGATTGATCGTCATGTCCTTCTGTGTGTATCACGTGAAACGAAGCGCGCACTGGATTTCTTTATCTTACATATACGTTGAGGATATAGTCCGGTTGTCTTGAGATCTTATAGTAAGGTATCCAACAACATTTATTTAGGATATCGTCGCGGCTTTTTCTTTGGGGCTTACATCCTGAATTTTAATATTCGCGATGAAGTTGTCGTCGTTTGTGTTTGTGTAAATTACATGTTTGTACCAACGCAGGCGATTCCTCCCTCATGTTGTCTGATATCGAATTGATTGCGTCTGGTCAGTTACTTCAGATATGGTCGAGTCTGGTGAGAACGGAAGTCCAACGAAAAATAGTTTTCGTTTTAAATCGACTTACGCGAAATGATATTGATTTTTTTGTCGTCCGTGATGAATTGGACAATCACTCAGTTTACGATTTAAAAAGTGTAATCTCGTGATTTGCGGAACTTTTTTAAGTTCACCTTCAGATTGACCCATAACATAATCTTTCTGAAACTGTGACAATTCATATGCTTCTTTGGTCCGCGTCATACTTAAATTCTGACATATGATAGATATATTGATATTTGAAACACAAATGCCAATTAGTATTGATGTTTCCAACTTTTACTGTTGCTTTGTAGGGCTCCGAGTCCTTAGCATCGACGATGGAGACAGAAAAAAAAAGACTATCGTTCGTGGAGACAAAGATGTTTTAATTTAAGGAAGAGGCTATATTGCCGGTCCCGGCAAAATAACGATTCCTGCGTTATATTGCCGGTCCCGGCAAAATAACGATTCATGCGTTATTTTGCCGGTTCATGTATATTTAACTAAATTGTTAAACATACAGTGACGCCCGGCACAATAATTATTTACTAATGTAAAGGGATCGTTATTATGCCGGTTCATTATTTTTTAAAACCTAATTGTTATGGCCTTGCGAAAGAAAAGGTAATTAAATAAATAAGGGCAAATATTTAAAAACAATTTGTTTTCATCATCAGTTGTGTCGGTTAAAGAAATAAAAAAAATCGACCTGCCCTATTGTGTCGGTTAAAGAAATATCTGCTTACTTTTCATAATAGAATTAATGTTGATGAATTTTCCCAACATTACTAAGTCTGCTCTCGATTTAAGTAATTGAAATTTTCCTTAAGTTATATATAAGTTATATATAAAGAAAAAAATAAGCAACAAATAAATGTTACCAAAGGCAACATAAATTATTATTCTACCTACCTGTATAAGTTTATTTGTTTATTTTATTATTTATTTTGATAAATGATTTTTTTTATAAAAATAAACAATCAAATAAACAAATAAACTTATACAGGTAGAAGAATAATTTATGTTGCCTTTGGTAACATTTACTTGTTAAAAATGTGCTTTACTTTACTTTATGAAGAAAAACTTCGATAATGTTAAAATATACAGAAAATCACTGGATTTAAACAGTTTCTATTTTAAAATGTTCTTTCAATGAAATCATAAAATAAGTCGTAATTTTGAAGAGTTCACTCCTAATCGAATCAACCGGAAGTAAAAATTAATTTTATCGTTATTTTAAAATATATTGTCGCTTAATAAAGTTTTAAATCATACAAAAAATCAATCAGGCAAAGTTTTAAATAAAAAAAAAACAAAAAAAAACAATCAGGCAAAGTTTTAAATTATAAATAAAATTTCGTTTGATAAAGTTTTAAATAATACAAAAAAAAATAATTTAAATAATAATAAAAAAAGTAATTTATAGTTAAGTAAACACGAGCTGGCAAAATAACGTAAGACTCATTATTGTGCCGGGCGTCACAATTTAGTTAAATATACATGAACCGGCAAAATAACGCAGGAATCGTTATATTGCCGGTCACGGCAAAATAACGCAGGAATCGTTATTTTGCCGGGACCGGCAATATAGCCTATTCGTTAATTTAAACGTATGAATTTTTTTTTGTATGGTGTCTATTTACTTTGTCATGTCTCTCTCTCTCTCTCTCTCTCTCTCTCTATATATATATATATATATATATATATATATATATATATATATATATATATATATATATACATGCATGCATACATATATATACATACATATATATATACATACATACATATATATATGCATATATATATATATACCTACATACATACATACATATATATACATATATACATAAATACATACATACATATATTATCTCACGCTGTGCCTTTTTAATCGTTTTAACAACATTAAAGTAAAGTTTTTTTAATCGCCCATCGTTATTTTCTTGCCACGTTCAATTCCCCTTTATGCTCTTCAGTTTCGCCAATATTATTTACTTATATGAACTATCGATTTTCTACTGATGAGATGATAGTTTAAAGGGCCTTTAGGGAGATTTCCCTTAATTGTTTTTAAAAGCATCCGCTCGAGCGACGAACTCTCTCGACAACAATAGCGCCTTCCCCGCCTCTTGGGTAAGTGTACGTTTTTTTTTAGCTATTGTCTCTAGCAATTTCTCGCGGCACCGTGGACATCGTTATTCTAGACTCAATCCATTTGACCGCGTGCAACCACCACTCCTGCGCTGATGAGGTAAAAAAAAAACCCGAAACGGTATCGTCTGTAGTTTCAAAAACACTTTAATACTTAAAAAATATGTACAGCTATATATATATATATATATATATATATATATATATATACTAGCTGTAACTCTGCGGCGTTGCCCGGGATGCTGTAAAGTTATTTTAGATGTTGTTATATCGTGAGAATATCAATAAGTAAATAAGAAACCCAAGACAGGAATTGAAAGGAATAGGAATTGTATTAAAAATACTGTAATTAGCAGACGTGCTAAGCGGTTCGCTGAGCGGTTCTCCTTAGAAAGAGAAAAGGTGTCGACTTCATAGTGACCTGACGAATCCATCCTGTCACAATGGGTGAATCTGGATGAGTCCACGAAAGATTTTAATTTTTATTTGCGTATTCTACCTGAAGCTTTTAAGCTTCAGGTAGAATATTCCTCGTATATGTTTCAATTTAAAATGATGTTTCCCCATTTCTGAATTAAATCTTTAGGTGATTATTGAAAAATGTTAAAAGTGTTTCATATTAGCAGTCATCCGGGTGGGGCTAAATAATGCTAAAAATAAAATTTGGCTAAATATATGATTTTTAAAGACGGTACCGCGTTTTAAACGCTTTTTTGTTGTTATCTTTTAATGAGTGGAGTAGTTTAATGACAAGTATGTAATCATATGGCCAACATCACGAGACAACAATGAAAAAATAATCAAAATTAGCTAGTGAAGGGCAAAGTTGGATTTGCCAGCTTAAATGCAATTTCGGCCTGACTTTGAAAATTAGACAAGATAACTTTATATGTTTGCTAATATAATGATAAGGAGATGTAATCGTGTGATGTGATCCTCGTGGAATTACAGATTTACTAACGGTACGCTTGAAGGCATTTAATTTATGTAAATAGTTTGCAAGTTTATTCAGCTAAGAAAAGCTTGCGTATATATTCCCGCCATGGTTGAAGTACATAATGAATTTGAAGCAACAACAACAAACACTAAAAGTAGCTAAATAGGGGCGTCTTCCACGGAAAAAGGGGGCCGTGCGGCATGAAATAAATAAACCGACGAGAAGAAAAAGCGGAGGAGAATAGGGGAGGGGGGGGATAACTCACGAAGTAATAAGAGGGGATGAATAATGGGGGCCCGAGAAAGCTATTGTATCGACTGTGTTAAAAAATAATAACTCTGTTTTGTGTCATATTGAAGAGGAAGTTTATAAAAGAGAGAGAGAGAGGAGGGAGGAGGGATATGGGCTCGCTTTATTATAGTTGGGGGGGGGGTGCGGACAAAAGCTTGGTTTGCATTTGTTATCCGAATGAATTTCATGCGGTAAGGTGACTTTATTGTCTGTTTCTTCACAACTAAGGGGGGACGGGGGGGCATCAGAACGGGAGAATTAATGATGCATATGTTTCTCCCCGCAATTGATACTCCTCAGCCTTCCCACTACAAATCCGCGCTCACTTTCACTCATTTGCGCTGTTAAGCACCTTTATACAGGGTGACCACCAAAAAAGATTGCCGCCCATAAAATCGTTAATAAAATCCGCATTCTTTTTTACGATCTACTATTTTATTTCAATAAACTTTATTCTGTTCCTGACATGTTTACCAAGTTTCACACATGAATGTCTAAAAGTTTTTGTTTTGTTTTATCGGTGTTTCATGATCTGCTCCAAGTGTGCACCTCTGCGTCACAAAAACAAAAACATCCGACGTGAAAAATTGTCAATAATGGAGACACACTCCTCTCTTGCCCCCACCTTGTTGAAACCACGGTTCAGCCCTCACAGCAGCTAGTTCTCCCTTTTATAGGGTGACACCCCAAAAATGCCACCCATGGAATCACTAAAATTCACAACCTTTTCTGTAACCTTCAGCTTATTGATGACTTGTCCACCAAGTTTTAGTCATGAATGACCAACAGTCTTTGTTTTATTTCAATTCAATTATGTGCACATCTGCATTGAAGCACACATGGATATGACGTGAAAAAATGTGAATTATTTTGACACACTCCTCTCTTTAGACCCTTGTTCATACTTCATAGCAGTTTTTCGTCTGCCCAAGGCTGCCTCAAACTTCTTAACGACCACTAGGTGGCGCTCAGTATTGATAATGATTCGACCTTCATTCACATATTAAAACCATTAAGAACCAATGATATTATGTGGTGATATTGAAACCCATGCAGTGCATTTGCAGACCATCTCCTGGTGGAATTGCTACTTCCTAAACATAACATGACTCAATGGAATAGCTGCAGAGACACTTTGGTGGTCGTCTCTTCAGTAGAAGGTGTGATCTTGAATGGGCTTTACATTTGCTGAGCCTAAAGTCCCTCCCTCGAGTTTTTTCTGTGGAGTAATCTCAAAGATAATGCATGAAAAAACATCTCCAGACTATTTGTGAACTGAAAAAAGCCATCACAGAGACGAGTGTGTCAATTATTGGCAATATTGCACGTAGTACCCAGGTGTGCTCATCATTAAAAAGCAATACAAACAAAAACTCTTGGGAATTCATGACGGAAACTTGGTGGACAAGTCAGGCATAGAGTGAAGTATTTTTGTACCAAATATAGTAGAATTGCGGAAAGGATCGTAAATTTTACTAACGATTCCATTGTTGGTATTGGGGGGGGGCACTCTGAATTATTACAAATATTGACCCAAGAGATCACAAGTGGTCCAGTAATTATTTAAGAATCAATGAAATGGGTTTTGTAAAAGGAACTACCTACTCTTCACGTGTACACGCCGAGTGCACGTGTCAGATTTATTGAGATTGTGTTAAAAATGACTACGGTTATATTGTAAAGAATATGAGAGTTGTCAACGGAACTTGATCTACGAATATTTGAAAGGTCTGTGAAAATAGAAAAATGAAGTTTCAATTGGCCTAAACTTCTAACCGACCTCAATATAGCACTCTGTGCTTATTCACACAAAGGTGAACATTTGGAGCATATCATTGAATGGTGATAAACCAAAGACTGTTGGACATTCATGACTGAAACTTGGTGGGCAAGTCATGCATAGACTTAAGTTTATGATATTGTTCTGTATTTTTCAGTGTAAATAGGAAAGTTTCAAAGTCGTCCTAGGTGATGGCACGGTCAACTGAATAGATACATTTTATATAACGAAATCTTGAGACGAAATTGTTCAAAAACTGTCCATGCGAAATACCGAGGAAAACTTAATTTCAATAAAAATATGAAGTGCCAAGGGAATTCCTTCAGAGGCCGCTGTATTCTGCAAATGTACCGCGTGGGTCGCGATCTAGACACGGACCGTTTTGGATTGAGAATAATTCTGGGGACACAGTGACGATCAATAAAGAGCGTTACATTGTGGTGCTTAACAAAATCAAGAGGGCGCTTAGTGCCCGTCGTCGCATGCGGCGAGAGGGGTAATGGTTTCTACAAGACGGTGAAAATCCCCACACAACCCACCTCACTATGAAGTTGCTAGATCGTTGCTTTGCAGGGCGACTGATCAGCAGACGCTGCATTCCAGAGGAGTCACCACATTCATCAGATTTAAAACCATCGGATTTCTATCTTTCGGTTTTTGTGAAATACTATGCGTACCAGAACGACCCACACACAATTGCAGAACTCAAGGGCAACCATCACTCAATGGAAGAGTGTCTCAAGGTATCCGACAACTTCGATCGACGGCTCTAACCATACCATTAATGCCGAAGTGCTCATTTGAAAAATGTCTTCTAAGTTTTTGATTTTTTACCAGGAATGAACTCGCGTTTGAATTGTTATCATTCCTGTTTTTCGTACATCCAAAGTTTTCTTGTTGTTTTTTTTTCTGGCTAACAAGTTCGGAGCATGTCAGGGGTCACGTTTGTACTGAGACATCATATATTATCGTTTGCTGAGTACTTAACCCTTGCTATGACTTTATATCACCTATGTGGAGCTTCTCAATTTACCATGTTGCTGTTATGTTTTCGGGCACAGTGTTTCCCACTCTGTTCCTCTGAATCAGGACAGAGCACAAACTGAACAAAAATTTAATCGTAAAAAGAGTGTGATATAAATACTCCACTGGGTGTTTTCATATGATCATATAATACAAAGTGGAGTGATCTCCCTTTAAGAGAGAGTATTGTACAGGCTACAGTTATCCCCCTTGAGACACTCTGTACAAAACAACAATTTGAAACTTTATTTACAAAAAATGTATTTGATTTATTTTTGACGCCAGGTTTTGTCAACCAAAACGCTTTCAAGTATTGACTTTAGAGAGTAATAAAAAAAATAAAAGCTCTGCTTAAAACTTCAGAGAGTCGTCTGTGTTTCATATTAAGTCGTTGAGAGTCCCAGGTGTGAAATTACTACGAAACAAATTACTTATCACAACATAGCGCGGGTTAGGGAACGATCGGCAGTGACAGACTCTGCCTTCTTTGGCGACTATAAAATATCACCTTGCGTCCTTCAATAAGTCTAAATTCTTGTCTACGTCAAGTAATAAAGGAAGCGGGGCTGAATCAACACTACTAAAAGATGTGTTACTGTTACGATCGTTTCTTGTCTATTTCTTGCAACACAAAGCTATTATTATTGTAAAGCTGCTTTAATCAACGTTGGTTTCCCTAGGGCTTTTTCATATATATATATATATATATATATATATATATATATATATATATATATATATATATATATATATATAAGTATTTCATGTGTCCACATAAAATTTTATAAGGAGATATAATTTTTTATGTATCAGTTTTCAGTATTTACTTCAACAGTTCTCAATGCGTAAGTAGAGCTAGGTAGTAAGCTATGAAAATATATTTATAGCAATTAAGCTACACAGAGGCTCCCGCTGTGTAAATAAAAATAAGCATATATATATGTAAATATATATATATATATATATATATATATATATATATATATATATATATATATATATGCAAACATTGTTAAAAATAACAGAATTCGTCTGTTTAATTATACCTTTTTGTATATTTTTCAATTTTTCTGATGGTCTTTTTTGTATTAAAATAAAAAAATTTAACAAATGTTCCATAGGTTCAACATGTTTCACGAACGTTTTCGATTCTTTGTCGAATCATCCTCAGGTGTCAACAGCAAATGAACAAAAAAGCTGGAGAAAGAAGAGAATTTTAAAAAGACGGTGGAGAAACGCGCAGAGAACGTTTTCCGCATTGCTCAAGAGAAAACATTCGTGAAACATGTGAAACCTATGGAACATTTATTATTTTTTTTGATTTTAATACAAAAAAAGACCATCAGGAAAATTGGAAAAATAAAAAAGGTATAATTAAGCAGACGAATTCTGTTATTTTTAACAATGTTTGTATATATATATATATATATATATATATATATATATATATATATATATATTTACAAACTAGAGTTTTACTAAATTTAAAAAAAAAAAAAAAAAAATGTTAACAAATTAGTAATTTTTTTTTTTTTTTTTTTTTTTTTAAACTCTAGTTTGTAAATTAATCGTGCTTAAATGTCGCCAAACTTTAATTCCGTATTGACGTTATAACCAATTAAGTTTTCTTATAATTTCCTATATAAATCGAAATCTTCGTCCTGAATTTTCGTCTTTTTATTTCTAATCATAAATAAATAATCGTAAACGCCCGAATCTTTACCAATTTTGTAAATAAACCGTTTTTAAATTGTCGCTAAACTTTAATTCCATAGTGTAAATCATCTCGAATCTTGACGCTATACAACTTAAATTTTTAATATGTTCTAATCTAAACCGAAATCTTCGTCCTACATTTTCGTCTTCTAATTTTTAATCGTAAATAATTAAACGTAGTTTTTAATCGTGAACGCTCGAATATTTCATCATATATTTTTACCCATAAAGCTCACATTCGAAATTTTAAATGAGATGATTTATTTGTTTAAATAGCAAAAAAGAATTCTTTTATATATATTTTTATATTTTTATATTTCTGCATATATTAAAAAATTAATCTTACTTCTGTCACCCCTCCTCGATTATTTTAACATTTACCTCCTTTTTACATAGACCAATCACAAAAGTGAATTTATCTTTTTAAGACGATCAATTTCTCTCATTATTCGTTTTTTTTGACGTGGTTGTCTATACATCTGAGGAGACCTAATTAAAGGGGTCGAAATAAGTTATTATGTGTACAACCTTAATGTGTGTATAGTTTTTCTTTTTATAATTCTATATATATATATATATAAATATATATATATATATATATATATATATATATATATATATATATATATATATATATATATATATATATATATATATGATTATTTTTATTTACACAGTAGGAGCCTCTGTGTAGCTTAATTGCTATAAATATATTTTCATAGCTTACTAAGTAGCTCTACTTACGTATTGAGCACTGCTGAAGTAAATACTGAAAATTGACCAGAGAACTAGAACATTAATACCATGCACAACGCACTACACCCAAAAGACGATACGGACAGATTCTATGTGAAAAAGAAACGTAGTGGAAAGAAGGCTGGTAAGTATAGCAGACTGTGTGGGATACACAAAAAAGAGTTGGAGAAATACATATTCCAGAACAGAGAATGGCTGATCAGCGCAACAAGAGACACCGTCCCAATAACCAACTCGGGAAGCGCTAAAACCAGAAACAAAAAGACAAGAAAAGAAAAGTGGGAAGTAAAACAGCTACATGAGCGTTTCATAAGAACCACAAGAGAAGTAACCAACCAACTTGGTACTGGCTAAGAAAAGGACACTTGAACAGATAAACGGAATCTCTACTTACCGCTGCATAGGCATAATATATTATGTTTTTACTTCAACAGTTCCTAATACGTGAGTAGAGCTAGGTACTAAGTTATGCAAATATATTTATGGGAATAAAGCTACACAGAGGCGTTAGTGTTTCATGCCCGTAGGGAATCGTCAGGATAAAATGCATGGAATTTGTGTTAGCTAGCTAGACTAAACACAACGTGGATATATACACATATCTACGTTGTGTTTAGTCTAGCTAGCTAACTAATCAGATGCATTGTTATTCACTCTCACAGGTTAATGTCTTCATTAGTCAATGGCAGGGCTTCTCTGAAACAAAGGTCTAAATTTCTAAATGTACTGGCTTGTCGTACTTTTTTGCACTCGATTATTGGCGAGCGTCTGATTTCTTTGAGTACCCAGTAATGGGTCGGTAGTGCTGTTTTTATCCGACATTTTTTTGTTATTGATTGTGCTTTTATGGTCGTTAAATGTGATTTTAAAATCTAGGGAGGTCATACTATATTTTCGTCTTCATCATCGTCAAGTAAATGTCAGAATAACGAAAACTCATTATCATTTTTATTAACTTGTATGGTGTCTGATTACCATTATTTTCGGTATTGTAAATAATACAATGACTTATATATACATTCTGTTAAGCTCAAAAAAGTGAGTGTCTCATCAACTTATTGACATGAAAGATGCACCCCAAAATAACTATCTTTCGAAGCGCGGTGTTGCACTACGGATGAGGTTTTACATGTCTTGAATTATAAAATCAATAAGCATGTAAGGGAGACACCCCAATTTGTAATTTCGTCTTTCTTGTTGTTGCAAAGTTGCCTCCCTTTCATCAGTTCCGTCGGTGACACACAAGGTTTTAAAATTATACAAAAAGATCTTCTTTTATTTATTTCATCTTTGATACAATGTATTTTTCAAACAAACTGTTTCCGGACTTAAAAACGTGTATGCGTCGCTTGTGAATGTTAGCTAAAAGATTTTTACGTGTTGAACAAAATGGTAATGCGAAAACCTCTATGTAAACTCCCATTCTACTGGGCCATTCTCTACTAGGATTCTTGTCCGTCTTTCTCTGACTCTGACACATAAACTATCTTTTGATTTCTAAAGTTTACATAATACTCATTTACGTTTATTTCCGTTAGATATTTTGTCATTCAATTTCTGAAACAATATTAAACTTTTGGTTTGATTCACTTCCATAATTATTTATTTTTGACCCACTTTTCCCCAGATTATAATTGTATCATTGTTATTCCCGTTTATATGAGAAGTTTTCACTTAATTTTTGTCAGAATTCTTAATCGAATTCTGTTTAAAACATCTGATGAATTGTATTTATCATTGTCCATCGTTCGCCTTATTCATGTTAAGTCAAAGGAATGTTTTGATTTCCAATATCTCTCAGTTGTGTTTAAAATAACCATTTCGAGTTTTATTTCTTTTTTCATTATGTGGCTTCAAGTTGAGCCACTTTTTCCGTGTTTCTAACCGAAGGTCTCCGACGTCTTCGTCATATGATCATAAATATACTTAGGGTCCCACAGCTCCTGCTGGTAATAGTATTTTGATGTCATTTCATGGGTCCCGTAAGAGACCCAACCACCTGAGACGAGGCATAGATCGACCAAAAGCTTTTATGTTAAGTTGAGGTTACAAAGCCACACAAACAATCTGCGAATGTATAGATGTATACTATACGGTACAACACTGCCCTGCCTGTTCTCTACTACCCAATCAGTGCATAGAGTTCAATAATAATGGAAAGGTGTGTGCAAAGAAATATGAAACCGTTATATGACTACATACTTGAAAAACACGAAAATAAATGGCAATTTCTACCTGTGGTGTTTCTGGCTTTCTCTTTTACTCTTTGTTCTGGGAAAACAAAGACCTACATGAAAATAAAACTGTTTTGATAAATCAGTTTTTATTCGGAATAAGGAATGCGTGAAAGCGTGAGTTCTGTTGATAAGCATGATCGCAATTCGCAAACGGGAGAGCGAGAACTATAGCCGGGTTGCGATGACATTCTGTGCGCTCGATCTCCTGATAGGGCCAGAGAAGCACCCACGGGACATGCAGAGACACGTGTAAGAAAAGGATACTGTCAGCATCATAGCAACAATAAAAGTAAGCAATGAAAATTCGTTCTAGTATTTTCGCGTTTTTATTTTCTGCGGAAGAACATGCTTTGAGAAGTCCCAACAGAAGGAAAACAATTAAGTGTTTCTTTTTAGTCTTATATTGCATGGCATCTTCAGCGAAGACATTTGTTTCGTGACACGTAATCATAAGAAGCAACGTCACGCATAACTATTTGCGGAATTTTACAAACTTGGTATGCGAACTCCCCACCCACACACACGCAAAATAAAGAATTGATAGGCCAACACGTTACATTTACTTTATGATTCCTTACTTATCGGTGATCACTCAGTAGACAAAAACATGTGATGTTTCGTGCAGTTCGAGTGACAACAACTCTCCCCATATTAAAGTACTCTTCGTTTCTGTCACTCACCAGTGCACAGTATAACTTCTCGTAACAGCCGTTTTTCATTGAGTTCCATCCGATAAAAGTTAATTTAATTCACGTAGGGAAGATAACCCACGGGGACTTGTGCAAATGATTGCACTTTTAATATGCAGACAAATGGTGAAGACAAAACAGGATTGGAATAGGAAAGTTATATCTTCTGTGACATGGAAAAATAAACGAACGAAATCATCTAAAAAAGTAAACCGAGCGTAATAATAGACAACAAGATGAGAAAAAAAAACTGTAAAATCATGGATTTCGCCGTCCCAGCAGCCACATTATGAAACTCAAAGAGGCTGAAAATCAAGCAAGTACAAAGTTTTCCAGAAGGCTGAAAGAAATATGGAACATGACGAAAACTACTGTTATACGAATAATTGTAAGAGAACTATGAACAGTTCCGGGAAAAATGGTAAAAAAAATAAGAATTGGAATTTAATGGAGTTGAATTGACACTATGCAAAACTGATGAAAACCACTGAAATTTTGAGAAAAAAATCATCAAGTCAAAACCAGGTAACACCGTCCAATCACAGGTAAACTGAAATAAAATAACGTTTCGTAAACGCAGCTGGATATATGAAAATAACATTGCGCGAAACCAAAGGAACTGAAGGTGTCAGGTCAGATACGTAAGAAAATCCTATAATCTTACTTCCCCCAAAAAAGAAAGAAAAACAAAAAACACAGTTGGTAACACAGAAAATTCTCTAAGGGGATGAAAAGACCGAGGAGCAAGAGCACTGTACAGACTTTTACTAGAAGGGCACTGGGAGTACTAGAATCCGGGGGGGAGGGCGCTTATTGTTACTCAAATTCCAGAATAAATCAACAGACGCTATCATCTATAATCTAATGGTAAAAAAAGTGTGGCGAGCGCAAAATGATTTGCAACGGTTATCGAAGGATGCGGCAATTGCTGAAAATCTGGAGACACGTGTTGTCACTCAGATTCCAGGGAACACCTTCTGTTTTTGTTACTACCCAATCACTGCTATTTACTTTGTGATAACTCCTAGTGAGTAAAAATTATAATAGTAGTGCCAGCAGCGAGAAGTTTCCAAAACGCCAGGCGTAACCATTAGACGGATAGTCTAAATATCTCTTTTTGGCTCACACTTAGTCCACCGATCCACATCTGGAAGCTTTTTTTGAAACGGTTTTTATCTCCGCCGTCGCGTTAGATTCAGCAGGTGTTTGGAGAAAATGCGATATGTAACACAAATTAAGTCGCACATCAACGGAGAGTTATCAGTATTCTGGTAGGCGCCAAACTGCTCGGAATGCAGCTGTTGTTGAGAGGGTGCAAAAAAAGAGATAATGCAGAATGCGACGGCGGAGATGAACGCCATTCCAAAAGAAGACTTCCAGATGTGTTTCCGGCAGTGGATGAATCGGTGGGCTAAGTGTGTGCAAGCACAAGGGGCTTAATTTGAAGGAGATTAGGTACCCCACCCCGTCACGTATTAGAAATATTTTTCTGCCCTAAGGTCGTGTACATTTTAGACAGGCCTCGTATATATATATATATATATATATATATATATATATATATATATATATATATATATATATATATAATTATTGTTACTTTTTTATAGAAGAAGGCCATCCCTACAAAATTGCATTGTCCTGTTGTGGTCACGCAGATTTTTTACAAGTCTTTTACAAGTGGGTATAGTAGGGATATTTGTACATGTACATGGCCATGCTGTGTGCTTGTACGACGTTCTCCTTCTACAAAGCCTGGTTTTAGTGACAAGCCGAAGCAAGAAAACCGAGAGACGATGTAGAGAGCAGATTTGGTATCAGAGTGTCCGTCTCCTTGATGGATGATCTAACAAAATCAACTGGTCTATCTCTCCGAGTAAGGTAGCATCGCGCCTAGGTACTATACTATATATATATATATATATATATATATATATATATATATATTTCTTTCTCTTTTCATAACATTCCTCGCATTCCTTTTTCTCCCCGTTTTGTTGTTCTCTGCACGTGACATTTTCTTCCAATCGCATTCTCTGTATGAATTTGAAAACTTTTCCGTTTTGAAATAAAGTTTATTAACTGATCGAAAATGGTCGTATCTACGGCCGAAATATCTCGGTGGAACTTTACAACATGAGTTTTTGAGTTTATTTTTGTTAGTTGTTGAATTGCTTATTCTTTATTCCATTTTTATTTTTACATATTGTCTGAAACATTGTTTCTTTTTTCCCATATATATAAATGGATTTTCATATCTGATGAAAGCGGACCACCGCTTGAAACGCGTTATATAAAATTATAAAATGGTAAAACAACAAAATAATAAATAAATGTTGAAAAAAACATTCTACAAATGTTGGTAGCCTTACTCCTTTACATATATATATATATATATATATATATATATATATATATATATATATATATATATATATGTGTGTGTCTGTGTGTGTGTGTGTGTGTGTGTGTTATCTTTTTGTGGACACTGACTATAAAGCTATATATCGGTTGTAGGTACACATATAAAAAGACTTTGGATTGAATGTTTTTAAAAGAAAATCTCGAGGAAGTGTGGTCCACCCAAAACGAAATGAAAACGAAAGGTAAAGGAGGCTCGATCTGTTAGAGAGAAAATGGAGAGGGTAAAGAGGGGGAGGGGCGAGTGTGTGTATGGGAAAGGGGTTCGTCCTGATTGGTAAGTCAACTGGTTAAACATAGCTAAACGTTTTGCTGCGTCATCGGAGCATGAAAACAAACATGGCTCTTGTGTTTCCTTCGCCTGTTCACTGAAATTGAGTTCTCTCCTTGTTTGTTTATCGCTTCACGCGAACAACGAGTTTGCCAGGTGGTTGGCCAGTTCCGGCAGAGTTGGCCTTCGTTGAAAACCGTCTTTTTAGAAGCCTTCCACTTATATCGACCTCCATTTTGGAATCGTTATTTCTATATCTTAAATAATAAATCAACAGTGTTTATTTTTCAAAATAAATGTACAACGGAAAGCTTAAAAATACAGCAAATATCGATAGAGATATATTCAATAAATATATCTCTATCTATATTAAGTTACATGTGTGCATATGTTTATATAATTGTATGTACATAATTGGTCTTAAACAAATTAACCAAACGTTATCAATTTTAAAAAATGCACCTACTAGGCGTAAAGGGTTGTAATGGGGGTTATATTTTTGTTTAATTTAATCTTATGCGAATGTATATAGAGTGGAAGCCCTTCGTAAAATTTCAGCTACTTCTGACTATTGTGAAATTTTAACAATAGGTATTGAACATTAATTAATAAATATTTTCCAACTTTAAGTTTGGAAGGTTAGGGTTATGGTTAGGTTAGGGTAAGGGTTAAGTTAAATTTTAATTGTTTTTTTTGGGGGGAGGTATTTTAAAAACTTTTAGGGAGCATAATATAGGCACGACCTTCCATTTAAAAATTCTAATATTTTAGATTTGTATTGAATTTGATCCATAGTCATAAGACATCAATTAAGGAAGATTCCCTGAAATTCAATTTCTTCTTAAGACCCCTTAAGCTTTAGCCTTAAATTTTAGACATTTTCTATAGTCAAAATCATGCAACGAATTCTGATCAAAATTGGTATAATTTCTGTATAAAAAGACTGTTTCATTACCCCGTCCCATGACACAAGCCATACACTACAACAATAACAAGAAGACCGCATTTATAAAAAGGAAATAGTATTACTAACATGAAAAACCTCTCATCTCTGAGGATGGTTAATTTACCCAAAAATTAAAAGGTTTTCAAAAAAAGAATTTTAATAGAAAAATCTTTGCAATTTTATTCGTGATTTATAACGGAATTTTGCTCAATTTTAAAGTTTGAAACTTAACAGATGCTTCAAAAGATGTTTCCATTTTCAATATATGAGAAAAGAATGTGCTCTTATACGAGTTTTACTTCTCATACCGAAGTGACACATTATACGAAAGGGGTATGCTCAATATTTCGAATAGAGCATAGTAATATTTAAAAATATAAAACAACAAATATATATTATTCATATATGAACAAATATCTGTTTATTTCAGAGATTCAATAGAGAGTTTGTCGGATTCACTTATTTCAGACTAATAAATTCTCTTTCAGACTAGAACAAACGGAAAATTCTGGTAATTTTATTTATTATCCTGAAATTTCCGGAAATAAGTGAATCTGGCAGACTCTTTACTAGATCTCTGAAATAAACATATAGCTGTTCATATATGGATAATATTTTATATGTTAAACTATTTAATATATATATATATATATATATATATATATATATATATATATATATATATATATATATATATATATACAATTAAGTCATCTAAATTATCGACTTTAGAACTACATAAAATATAACTAATGAGTGACTCAACATTTCCCAAATCTCACAAATTGAGACCTTACGACTGAATGCGGTTTTGTGTCATTATCAAGACGATCAGTGGGAGAGTTCGAATTGTTAATAGGTTTGCGGAAATAGGAAAGGCATATCAAAATAGAAATGGC